>JAJEJO010000885.1:627454-765057 GCA_020662805.1 Glaucomys volans | reverse complement strand
AGTATACAAGGTAGTATCTCTATGTTTTTGTATTTGCTAAGAGTAGCTTTGTGGCATAACATATGGTCTATTTTAGAGAAGGAACCATGAGCTGCTGAGAAGAAAGTGTATTTGCTTTTTGATGGATGGAATATTCTATATATGTCTGTTAAGTCCAAATTAGCGATTGTGTCATTGAGTCCTATGGTTTCTTTGTTCAATTTTTGCTTGGAAGATCTGTCCAATGGTGAGAGAGGTGTGTTATAGTCCCTCAGTATTATTGTGTTTTGGTCTATTTGGTTCCTGAAATTGAGAAGGGTCTGATTGACGTAAGTGGATGCACCATTGTTTGGTGCATAAATATTTATGATTGTTTTGTCTTGCTGATTTATGCTTCCTTTAAGCAGTATGAAATGTCCTTCTTTATCCCTTCTGACTAACTTTGGCTTGAAGTCTGTTTTATCTGAAGTGAGGATGGAAACTCCTGCTTTTTCACTCAGTCCATATGCATGGTATGTTTTTCCCCAACCTTTCACCTTTAGTCTGTGGGCATGTTTTTCTATGAGATGAGTCTCTTGAAGGCAGCATATTGTTGGATCCTTCTTTTTAATCCAATCTGCCAGTCTATGTCTTTTGATTGATGAGTTTAGGTCCTTTACATTCAGGGTTATTATTGAGATCTTACCTGTATTTCCTGTCATTTTAGCTTTTGGGGGGTTTTTAGCTTAACTTTATTTCTCCTTTGATTGACTCTTTCTTTAGGGTAATTCCTCCCCATGTTGGCTGCGATTGTTGTTTTTCATTTCTTCCTCTTCAAATATTTTGTTGAGGATATTCTGTAGGGCAGGCTTTCTCTTTGTGATTTCTTTAAGTTTTTGTTTATCATGGAAGAATTTTATTTCATCATCAAATCTGAAGGTAAGTTTTGCTGGGTATAAGATTCTTGGTTGGCATCCATTTTCTTTCAGAGCTTGAAATATGTTGTTCCAGGCCCTTCTTGCTTTTAGGGTCTGGGCTGAGAAATCTGCTGATATCCGTATTGGTTTCCCCCTGTAGGTAATCTGATGCTTTTCTCTCGCAGCCTTTAAAATTCTATCTTTGTTTTGTATATTAGGTATTTTCATTATAATGTTCCTTGGTGTGGATCTGTTGTAATTCTGTGTGTTCAGAGTCCTGTAAGCCTCTTGTAATTGATTTTCCATCTCATTCATCATATTTGGGAAATTTTCTGATATTATTTCATTGAACAGATTATTCATACCCTTGGTTTGTATCTCTGTGCCTTCCTCAATCCCAATAACTCTTAAATTTGGTCTTTTCATGATGTCCCATATTTCTTAGAGGTTTCGTTCATGATTCCTAATCATCTTCTCTGTTTGTTCGACTTTGTTTTCAAGATTAAATATTTTGTCTTCGTTGTCTGAGGTTCTGTCTTCCAAGTGATCTATTCTGTTAATTATGCTTTCTATTGAGTTTTTAACTTGGTTGATTGTTTCCTTCATTTCCTTGTTTCCTTCAAGGATTTCTGTTTGGTTTTTTCTCAGAACTTCAATCTCTTTATTGAAATGATTTTTTGCTTCCTGCAATTGCTCTATTAGCTGATTATTCATAGCCTGAATCTGCTCTCTCATCACTTCATTCTCTTCTTGGATCATTTTAATTATGAACATTCTGAACTCCCTTTCTCTCATTCCTTCTACCATGCTGTCTTTGGGTTCTCTTGATACATCATCTAGATTTTTTTGGATCACTTTCTTCCCGTGTTTTCTCATGTTGTTCATGTATCTTCCCCTCTGATGTTTGAGAGGTGCTTGATCAAGCGGTGACCCAAGAAAGCTGCTGTTCCACTTCTTCCAGTTTGGAATCAATGCTTCTGTCAGAGGCAGCCGCCAGAGCCAGATACTTGAGCCCCTCCAGGCCAGACCACCCAGGAGACACCGCGCAGTGGCGGGGAAGACCGGAGCTCAGCTCTGTGGGCTCAGGAAGTCCCAGTTGGTCTACATGAACTTTTAAATGATCAGGATTTGAATCTAAATTCCTCAGCTACTAACTCTATGATTGGGGCAAGTTAGTTAAACCTCTCTGTGGCTTAGTTTCCTCCTCTGTAAGATCACAATCGAACTCATTTGTAATTTTACTAGGTACTCGGCTAGCTCATTGGTGTGTTGTGTTAATGAGTTAACACAGTAAAGTGCTTAGATCATGCCTAACACAATTATAAGTGCACAGTAAGCATTTGCTGGCATTACCGCTCATATTTAACTTCCATTTGTGTTTCTTCTGAAAACTATATCTTCACATTGTGGGGTGCTTTTCTTCTGGAGGATTTGCTTTTCTCATATTGATCACTAAGAGCTCTTTGCATTTTATGGATATGTACCATTTGTAATGTAGCTTGGAAATGTTTTCCCCAGCTTGTCATCTGGCTTCCAACATTGTTTAGGACAGTATTTTTACTGTCATACATTTCTTTCTTTTATGTGGACTGATCTAGCAAACATTTTTTCTTAGTGTATACCATTTGATGAATTTAGAAATAAATATGTACTTTTGAAAACATCACCATAATCTCTACCATTATCCTACCCATCACCTCCCTCAATTTTTTCTTGCTTTTGTGTTTTTTATTATTTTTGTTTCTGATAAAACATTTAAAATAAGATTTACCTTCTTGGCAAAATTTTAAGTACACAATACATTATTACTGACTATGGGCTCCAGGCTGTACAGTACATCTCTAGGATATATTCATCATAGATAACAGAGATTCCCATATCTCACTCCCTCCACATTGGGAAACCACAATTGCCTTCACTGCTTCTATGGATTGGACTATTTTCGATTCATCACATAGGGGGTATCAGAGAGTATTGGTCATATGTGTATGGATTATTTAACATAATATCCTCCAGATTCATTCATGTTTTCACAAATATCAGAATTTTCTTCTTTTTTTAAAGGCTGAATATTCATTTGAATATGCGTGTGTGTGTGTGTGTGTGTGTGTGTGTGTGTGTATTACATTTCTAGCCCAATAGTCTGTTGAAGGACATTAGGGTTATTTCTGTATCTTAACTATAGTAAGTAATACTTCAATGAACATGGGAGTATAGATATCTTTTAAAAATCTTCTTGTCAATTATTTTGGATGTGATAATCTAGAAGTGGGATTGTTGGACCCACTGGTAGTTTTCTTTTTAATTTTTGATGAAACTCCCTCCTGTTTTTCACAGTGGCTTCACCAATTTACATACCCAAAAACAGTGTACAGTGGTTCCCTTTCTTTACATCCTCACCAGAACTTGCTATCTTTTGCTTTATGATAGCAGTCATTCTAAAAGATAGGAGATGACATCTCATTGTACTTTTGATTTGCATTTTTCTGATGATGTGATGTTGATCACCTTTTCATGTATCTGTTGTCCATTTGTATGCCTTCTTTGGAGAAATGTCTATTTAAGTCCTTTGTACATTTTAATTAATTAATTTATTTGCTGTTGAGTTCTGGGAATATCTTAAATATTTTGACATTAATTCTGTTTTTTTATTCTTATTTATTTATTTTATTTTTTATTTGCTCTTTTTAGATATACATGACAGTAGATTGTATTTTGACGTATTATACATACATGGAGTATAACATTCTACATAGGATCCCATTCTTGTGGTTGAACATGTTGTGGAGTTACACTGGTCATATATTCACATATGAACATGGGAAAGTTATTTATTCTTTACCAATTGTATGAATTACAAATAGTTTCTCTCATTCCATAATTTGTCTTTTTATTCTGTTAGTGATTACTTTTGCTACATAGATTTTTCGTTTCATGATGAAGTCATGTATCTCTTTTTCTTCTCCTGTCTATGACTCTATTGTTTTGTCCAAGAAATCAAGGCTAAGGACAATTCCAAGAAGCTTTTTCTCTTTGTCTCTAGGAATTTATAACTTTGAATCATAGGTATAAGTCTTTATTCTGTTTTGAGTTTTTTGTGTATTATATAAGATATATGTCCACCAACTCTTTCTTTTGCATGTAAATATCCAATTTTTCCCTACACCATTTATTGAAGAGACTATTGTTTCCCCATTCTGTATTCTTATCCTTTTTCAAAGAGCAAAGGACTATGCATGCATGGGTTTAGTTCTGGGCTCTTGATTCAATCTCATTGGTCTAAATGTGTGTCTTTTTGCCACTTCAATACTGCTTTGATTACTGTAGTTCTGTAATAATTTTTTGAATCAGAAAGTCTAATACTTCCACATTTACTTTTCAAGATGGTTTTGGCAATTCAGAGTCTCTTAAGAGTTCTTATGAACTTTGGAAAAATTTTTAGTATTTCTGCAAAAAGGTTTTAAAAATCCCTGGAATTCTGAAAGAGATTGAATCTGTAGGTCACTGGAGGTAGTATTGACAATTTAACAATATTATCTCCCAATCCATGAATATGGGATGTCTTTGCATTTATTTGTGTCTGCTTTAAATATTTTACCAGTCTTTTATAGTTTTCATTGTACATGTCTTTACCTCCTTAGTTAATTTCTAAGTATCTCTTCTTTTTGACACTATTGTAACTGGAATCAGTTTATTAATCTTTTTTTCACATTTTTATTGTCAGTGTATAGAAATGCAACTGATTTTCAGCATGTTGACTGTTTTCTGGTACTTGCTACATTGATTTATTCATTAAAATTGTGTGTGTTGGATCCATGTGGGGGATATCTGTGTAATCCCTAGGGTTTTCTACATATAAGATTATGCCACTTGCAAACAGAGATAATTTAAATTCTTCTTTTCTGGTTTGGACTTCTTATATTTCTTTTTTCTTGCCTTAGTATCTGCCTAGTATTTCTAGTACTATGTAGAATAGAAGTGGTGAAAACAGTCATCATGCTTTGTTACTGATCTTAGGGGAAAAAAGCTTTCAGTGTCTCACCATTGAGTATGTTGGCCATTAATATTCATAGATGGTTTGTTTATATTATGTTTAGGTAGTTTGTTTGTACTTCTGGTTGTTGAGGAATTTTATCATGAAACAGTGCTAAGTTTTGTGAAATGATTGTTTTGTGCATCTATTCAGAAAACTTTGTTGTTTATCTTTCCCTTCATGCTGCTTATATGGTGTATGACATTTATTGCTAGCTACCATGAACCATCCTTTCATCCCTGGAACAAATTTCATTTGGTCATGGTGTATAATCTCTTTGATATGATATTTATTTAACTTTTCCAGTATTCTGTTGAGTTTTTCTTTCTTTTTTTCATAAAGATTGATCGAGGATGTTGATCTGCAATTTTCTTTTCTCATTGTGTCTTTTTTTTCATCTTTGGTATCAGAGTAATACTGTTTTCATAGATGAAGTTTAAAAGTGTGTCCTCCTCTTGATTTTTTTTTAGAATTTTGAAAAGGAATGATGATAGCTCTTTAAATGTTTTTTTAGAATTCATCAGTTAATCTATGAGGTCCTGGGATTTTCTTTGTCAGGAGATTCTTGATTATTATTTCAATTACTCTACTAGTTCTAGGTCTAGCCATATTTTCTATTTCTTTGTGATTTAATTTTGGTAGGTTTTCCCCTAGGATTTTTTTCCATTGGTCTACATTATCAATTTATTGGTATGCAATTATTTATGATACTCACTTATAATCATTTATTTCTGTCGTTTTTTTCACCCCTGAGCCTTTTAGGAGAATCCTGCAAAGCTGGAGGAGATGGTGCCTCAGTGTCCCTCATCATACAAAGTACTCTGTGAGGGTAGAACTAGCTCTTGATGAATGGCTATGGAGTGGCTGAACTCACTCCCAAGGAGAATGGAGGTTCCAAACCAGTGCAAATTCTGCTTTGGGAAACTGGTTCTGAACTAGAATTTCAGCATGGTCACATGAACATTCGCCGTGTGCAGACAACAAATTATAAGCCTGTTTTCCAAACAAGGAGGAGAAGCTGCCCCTGATGCCATGTGGGTCAGACCTTTCTCCACTGAAAAGCAGGTCCTGATGCAGAGTGGGCTAGCTCATCAGAAACACACTGCTGTGGGTCTACTCCAGCAGAATTATATGTTAGCATGATATGGCCTGTGATGGGTATGAGTGTCCTTTCTATTTGTGTCTTGAGTCAACTAATAGATAATTTTGCATCTTGTCTTTAAACATAATGTACATAATTTTTATATTATCACAAATTCTGCATAAATAAAATGGGCTATTGCTAGGAGCTTACATTGCTCACATTGTTTTTCTTTACAACAAATGAAGCTATAATGAATAGAATAAAATTCCTATTGAATTGGTAAGAATTATTTCAATTCTGAGTTTGGTAATATGATTTTTTTCTCTTTCCATTCCTACTCTATCTAATTAAAGATTTTTCAATTTTGTTAATCTTCTCAAAGAACCAACTTTTGATTTCCCAAATTTTCTTTATATTTTATAGTTTATTTTAATAATCTCTGCTCTAGCTTTTATTTCCTTCCTTTGACACCTTTGCATATAGTTTATTCATCCAAATTTTCTTCCTTCCTTCCTTCCTTCCTTCCTTCTTTCCTGTCTTCCTTCTTTCTTTCTTTCTTTCTTTCTTTCTTTCTTTCTCTTTCTTTCTTCTTTCTTTCATTGTTCTGGGGATTGAACTCAGGCAAGTGTCCTACAACTGACCGACATTCCCATCCCTCTAGCCCCTTTAATTGTAATGTTATCAATTAGAGATCCTATTTCTAAAGTAACCATTTATATTCACAAATGTCCCCTTAAAAGAGCTTTCACTATGTCATATGTTTTGTTATATTGTCATTTTGTTTTCATACATCTCTAAGTATTTTGTAATTTTCCCTGTAATTTCTTCTCAGGTCCTAATTAATTAAAACTTTGATACGTCTAAAGAATGGTAGGTCCCATTTATACATACTTGCTCTCCATTAGCCTAATAGGTGAATAATCTACAAAGGCACCAAACCTTAATCCTCCATGTTCTCATTTTACTCTGGGAGTAAACAAAGGGATCATAGGTGAAATATAGAAATAAAACTTTTATTTGACTAGTATTTGTTTTATAAACTAACTTCAAAAATTGAATTTGGTGTAACTGCCTCAAATCAGCAATTAAGAATATTCAATACTGTGCACATAGAAAGAAACATTGTAATATTTAATAGAAATATTTTTCATAAAATGTCAAAAAGTATTGCTTTTATTATAGCACTGAAAGTATTTCTCTTTAAACATCAAACTAAATACATGACATATGAATACATTTCTATAATACTTAAATTTTATTGGCAGGAATTCCTTTTATCTATAAGATTTACAAATGACAAAGTTTTGGCAAATAGAAAAGGTCATGTCAGAAAAATACTAATAAAATATTTCAAAAAACTGCAAAGGTTAGATGAATGACCTCTAATATCTTTTTACTTTAAGATAAAAATGATTGACTTGCACTTGCTAATACCTTTATTATGTAATACCACACATTTGTTCCAGTCTTTTTTTTCATTTAAAAATCATATATTCTTATAACTCTGAAGAGAAAAAAACTTGAATGCAGTTTCATATAGTAAGTACTTATATGAAAGAACTGCAAATATTTAACAGTCAAATAAAACACATTTTTAAAAATACAACATAAAGAGGAATCATGACCTATGTCATTAATATAATTAAGCTTGGAGACCTTAGGGGAATAGCTTAAATCATTGTTAATTTTGCCAGTTAAAAACTGAAAGAGTTGAATCTCCTGTTTCTATAGTTTCCTTGAATCTCTTTTTTGACTAAATCACGTAATATCTATTTCTTTTAGTGATAACCAAGAATTCTCAATGATTCAGCCTTCCATTGCTTGCTTTCTCCTTTTGCTCTATATTCTGATTTTATTCACTTTCTTGTATATATGTCCTTTGTTATGGGCTATTTAAAAACCATTGAGTGAAGAAGTAGTGTGTGACTCAAATTTAATACACTGTACTGCCTCCAACAAACATCTTATGTTACTGAAGATATTTTGTCTCCTATGAACTTTTCTTGCTTCAAATACTTAGTATTTGTTCAATTCAATTTCTCCATGGCATTGCATTTGCTGCCTCATGGTCATCATAATCTGAAGTGCTCTCTGCCTTCCATCACTGCACAGTATCACTTCTCATGGAACATGAGGCCAGCTTCAGCCATTTGTTTCAGAATTACTAGAGTAAGTTTGACTTTCACTTGCAGAACTCATATTCCAATGCTACTAAAGCACCTAAATGTATTTTTCTATCAGTTCATCCAATCCCACAGCTCTGAATTGCATTCTCTTACAGAACTAGGACTAGTATATCTTTATAATAATGTCTATTTAACTTATTCAACGTCATCTCACAAAACTTGTTTCAGAGGCACATTCATAGACACAATGTTTCTTGGATCCCAGTCTCATAAAACATAAGGCATTTGGGCTTATATGGTCTTGAAAGTCACTTTAAAGAGTTTAAAAGCAAACAATAATAAGGTGTTTATTTTTCTTTCTTTTATATTTAATTTTTAATAATGAAGGGATATGTTAAAAGTTGAATTTTGAGTAGATTTATCTGGTCTTTATTTCTTCAACAAGTTTATCAGGAGACCTCTACATGTCATATTCTTTTATAACCACTCATGATATGTCACTGAATTCGATTTCTGACCTCATGGAGCTTATAGCCTAATATGGAAGCCAAACATGTTTATATTTATATATATTTCTATAAGTTTATATATAATATATTTATATTCATATATATGTGTGTCTGTGTGCTTGTGTAGGTGTTGATGGGAAAGTTGTGAAAGAAAAACACAGAGCTCAGGATTGCAGACAGTGTGCATATTCATAAACCTATTGTGGTGTGTGGAGGGTTTGCTGGAGGAAGTGACACTTCAACTGAAAAATGAGAGATGAATGAGAATATACAAAGCAAGAATGGTGAAGGAGTGTGTCCAAAGCAAATGAAGGAGCATATTAAGAGTGTGGAAGATTTGCACCCAAGGAAATCAAGGTGGATGGAGTAAGGAGAATGAACAGAGGAGTAGTACAGGCAGAAAATAGTTAAGGGCTGTGTTAAATAACTCTGAGCCTCAGGAGGCCTCATAAAGGATGTTGGTTTTATTGCTGAACAAATGACACACTAATTGAAGACTTTATTCAAGGGTGTGACCTGACACTGTATGAAAAGCTCAGTGGAAAGTAGTAATATAGGGAACGAGTGAACAAAGGCATGCCAGGGCTGAGGCCAACTCAGTAATACCAGAAAAAGATGATGGTGGCTTGGACTACAGAGCTTGTGGGAAGCAAGACAGAATTGGAAGCATTGACAAGGTGGAAAAAGACCTAGTACAGGAGGAAACAGCAATCGAGAACAAGTGTGGGACTCAGGATTTTGACTTGAACAATTAGATGGTGATGACATTATTTATTATAAGAAATCCTGGAAGAGACGCAGGTTAGAACATGCTAATTTAGAGGTACGTGTGAATTAAATTTAAACGTTAAGTGGCAACCACATGCATGGTTTGGGGATAAGAGGAAAGAACTAAACTAGAGAAATAAATTGGAGAGCATCGATGGAGCACTCATAAATTAGACTCTTGGAGATAGAAGGACACTCTTCAGTAGAGCACATGGAATTTGAAGAGAGCCAAGGGGAAGACTTTGAAGGATGCAGCACTTAAAGTCCAATGGAGAAGGATATTCCAGCAAAAGAAGCAGGTGTGCAGTAGAACAAAGAGTAAATGGAAAATGATGTGGTCTTCAAATCCAAGGGAGTATTTCTCACAAAGGGAGTAACTAATAGTGTGAAAAGATGCTGAGATTCCAGGTAGAAGAAGGATATGTAAGGATAGATTTGGGGAAAAGGCAAGTGGTAAATGTAACTACAATTCAGTAGATTAGCAAGTAGGCCAGATGAAGCCCTTGTGTATGAAGTGATAGTACCTTCAATCAGTCTCAGTATAAATGAATGAATGGAAAATACACAGTGGCCAGACAAAACTACAAGAGTTGGAAAGGTAGAAAATATGGCTTGGTGTGAGATAATGTATGTATGCACAGGAAGTAAAAGAGGGAAAGGTGAGAGAAGTATCCAAGCTTCTAATCTAGATTCTCAGAAATGTTAAGGAGTTAGTGAAATGAGGGTGTTTGGAAAACAATTCACTTGAGAGAATGTAATAAGTTTCCCCCTACTGTCAACACTTATGTCATTCTCCACAGACATGGAAATTTTCTATTTTAACTTAATCCATTTATTAAATCAATTTTGAAAAATTTGGAATAATTACAAATTTCATGATAAAAGTGAAATGTGAAGTCCTAGGGAAAAAACTTGGTCTCAGATTTGGCATTGTGCCTTGGTTAACTTATCCAATACATAGATAATAAAGGCTTTGAATATAAATATGATATTTCCACAGATGTTTCTAGTTAAAATAAAACTTTATTCTCCTTGGTGATTTGAACTGTCTAGAGAGCTATAGCTGAGCCTTGTTTCATAAGTAATTTTAAGTTGCAAAATGATTTTCTATGTAAAGGAATTGACTAATGAATATAGATGACTTCTGGTGTGCTTGCAAAATATTTCCTGTAAACCACGTTTTAGTTGAATTTATTCCATCCTTTCATGCTTGCTAATAAGACATCTCCTTGGCTGAATCTGGTTCCTGGCTCATCCAAGTAAAACTCACCTGCTGTGCGGCTGCAGACACAGAGCGAGACTTGTCATTCTGTTCTCTTCAGCAGAATGTGACAGGCAAGAAGTGAGCCCAGCAGGCAGAGTGAAGAAGCCAGCAGAGGGAGAGCTAAAGGGTTTATAGCTGTGGCAGCATGAAGAGTTTTACTTCCTGAGGATCCCCATGACATGCCAAATTAAATATTTACATTCCCTTGGTTATTAACATTTTAGTGACTCTTCCTACCACCTCAACTATTTTATGACATGGTAGATGTCAGAAGAACTGTGTGTTTATATTGGTCACATTTTGAAAACAGTGTGTGGAGCTCAGATTGTTTAGTCCAAAAGATGTTATCAATTGTGGGCTAGGTTGTCAGGTCATAAAATTGGACAAATGTCAACACTTGCTACTAGTATGCTCCAAAAATTCCAATCCCACCTCAAAAGCTATTTTCTCATGCAGAATTTTATTTCGTATATATCCAGCACTGGTCTCAAAGACATGCTGGGAAACTCATGAGATTCTGTTCAGAAAATGACTCAGAGGAAATGAACCACTGGAGAGGTCTAAACAACATTCTGACTTCAAATCCAAGGAGAGAAACAAAACAAAGATACTTAAGAGGAAACAGTTATACCTTTTATCAAGTTCTCAAAGCCAGATTCTATTAATAATTTTTTTTTTTTTTTTTTTTTGGTACCAGGGATTGAACTTGGGGCACTTGATCATGGAGCCACATTCCCCAACCCTATTTTTTCTATTTTGTATTTTATTTAGAGACAGGGTCTCACTGAGTTGCTTAGCACCTCACCATTGATGAAGCTGGCTTTTAACTCACAATCCTCCAGCCTCAGTCCCCCAGCCACTAGAATTACAGGCATGTGCCTCTGCACCCAACCAGATTCTATTAATTTTTTATGGCAAATCATTCTCTTTTTGATTCTGACAGTCTCATGGACCCAATACATCTGAAAGGCATTTCTTACATAAATATCCATTTAATCCTAATCTCAGGCTATTTGGGCCCAATCAAGATGTCTTCCAAGTAAACTGGTGCCAAGGGCCAAAGTTTAGATGGGTTTTCCTGATGGATATAGCCATGGTGGCAATAATTAGATAAATCTGAGCCTGTTTCATTTTGTGTGCCAAATATTGATCTATGATTCAAAAATACAAGAAAAGTAAAAACAATTGACAAGCTAAGTTAGGAATTGATTAAAAGGAGAAAAGTTAATCAATTGAAATAATGACAATTAAATTTGAGAAACAATGGAAAATAAGCCAAATAGGGTACATTTAGCTGAAGTACTTGAGGTTCATCATTTATCATTCAATTCATTTAAAATCTTTGTTGAGCAACTCCTACAGGCCGATCACTGTTTCCATCACTGAGGATATTTTAGTGGGTGGGTGGGAGAAGTAAAGCTCTGGTCTCTTAGATCCTAACTTCTATATAGATTTAGGGGTAGAAGAAGGTAGTGCCCTAGGGACATGTAATTAATTGAACTATAGAAGTGATCAGAGCTATGGAAACATTCAAACTAGAACAGGCAAATCTGGATTAAACATAAGAAAGGGAAAGTTTGCAATATTTAGAATGATCAGAGCAAACTTCACTGACAAAATATTATTTAAACAAATATTTGAAGGTGGGGTATGGTTAGCATGTGATTTTCTGAAAAGAGTGTCCCAAGTAGAATGAATGGCCAGTGTTTGCCCTGGAGCAAAAGCATGCCATAGCCAAAGGAAATAGACATGCCTGTGTGGATTTACTTTACTAGTGAAAAAACATCAACATGTCAACCTCACCATAGTTAACTGACTCTTTGAATTTTTTTTTCGTCTTTTCCAGAGACAGAGACAGAGGTTTACTTAAGGAATCAGAGGCAATTCTTGACTATGTCAAGAGTGAGAAAGAAGCTTTAAGGGTAAAACAAGGAATGTATATTCAAGGGAGAAGGTGGGATAGCTCCAGAGGTCTCATAGCAACCCCTCAGTGTGGGTTAATGATTCCTCTAATTTCTTATAGGCTGTCCAGAGTGTTTAACTTTAGTAATCTATGTTAGTTCCATTAATCCCTGAGATGCAATCTCTGTCCTTGTGTAAGAATCAGGAGGTCCTATTATTCTCAATAGACAACTGGGAATCTACATTCCTCCAACTGAAGGTCCACCAACAATTATGAAGCACTGTTTTTGAGAGGAGTAGAGTGCATCCAGATGGACTCATTCAGTGTAGCTGTGTATGGGAGACAGAATAAAAACCCCTGAGGTTTTCACCTATGAACATGCTGCTGCACATGATGAAAGGGACTTGGCAGATACGATCCAGCTGAGGATCCTGAGATGGAGAGATTATGCTGGATTGTATGTGTGGGCCAAGTATAATCAAAAAGGTCCTTACTAGAGGGTGGCCAGAGGGTCACTCATAGAATCTTTGTAAGAGGGAGAACCAGAGGGTCAGAGTAAGAGAGATTTGAAAGGTTTGTTTCTGGCTTTGAAGATGGAGAGAGGAGCCAAGAACTAAAGGATGCAAGCTGTTTCTATAAATTGAGCAAGGCCTCCCCTTTAGAAATTCCGAAAAAGCATTTTGATTTTCAGATGCCTCCATAAATTATGAGAGAAAAAGTTCACGATGGATTAGGCCACTAACTTTGTGGTAATTTGTTAAAACAAACACAGGGAACTAACACTGTCAGTCATCTGGATTTAATTTTCAGAGGGAATCCCAATTCAAGAATTCCTGATGGTCCCAAGGACCAAGGAAGATTCTGAACTTTGTGGATTGAGATGAAATTTGGAAACCAAAGTGTCCTCAGTTTTTCCCCAATTTTTCTAAAAGCAACCTTGAAACTTAGAAAGTCTGTTCACCAAGTATATCAGAAACCCTCAGTACCTCATGACACGTGCTCCAAGGAATGGGGCCTCCACCGCTCAGCCCAAAACCTCAGTGAAACACACCAGTTTGATTATGTGTTGATTAACCTTGGCTGATAGGAAGCCAAAGAGTTACTCAATCACTGCTTGTTCTTCCGTATCTTTCATTATTCTCCTGTTACCTTGACAAAGGTAATGCTTTTACTCTGCACTGGCAGATAAGAAAAGACTCTTCTATTTCTAATCAAAGACTTATAGTTCTAGAACATAGATAATATTTTGAGAACATTTGTATTCTACTTTATACATTCAATGTAGGATGCTTCATTGTCTACTGAAATTAAAACACAGTCGACGCCACAGAATAGAATCTTGTTTTAGATCATTTGTGTGGCCTTGAACAAGTCACTTTGCCTTTCTGTGCTCCTAAATAAATCTCTTAAAAATATGATAATCCACGGAGTTATTAAGAGAATTATTGCACCAAGTAACACATAAGAATTCAAAGACATAATATCATAAATTTTAAATATAAAATGTTGGATGGGACCTTAGAGATGAAGTGCTTCAAGATTCATTTTATGTGTGGGGAAATTTTGGACAGAGAAAAAACAACTTTTAATGAAAATTATGGCTTCCTTTAAGTTTCCTTTTGTTGTTTCTGGCTTTCTGAATTTCTAAGTAATTCAGCTATTGTAAATATCATGCAAAAATGATCACAACTTAACTTTATGAGAAACTCTAAAATTAATTTTAGCTTGGTTATCTGGGGGTTATGCCAAGTCAGAAAATTTAATGAATCATCCCAAACTTGAAGCAAATCTAATTGGTTAGGTTTGTTTATGTTCATTCTGTTCATGAAATGCTGGAAAACATATATGACAATCATATACACACACACCTACATAAACAGAAAATTAAACATCGCAAACGTGGCTAAAAAACCAACTTGGGGCAGGGGATTTAGTTTAGTGATAGAGTGCATATTTACCATATATGAGGCCCTGAGTTCAATCCCTAGTACTAAAAAAAGAAAAAAAAGAGAGGAAAAAGCCGTTTTGTAAGGATTTAAGTGTGCATATATCACTATAAACAAACAGTATAGTAGGAATAATAATACAATAAATGAATATAAATGAAAATATTTTCTTTAGCCAACTATTCATCTTAAATTGTCCTATTTTTTGTTTGTTTGTTTGTTTTGTTTTTTAACCTCATACGACTAAACCTACCTGGACCTTTTGTTTTATTTTATTTTGGTTTTTGTACCAGGAATTGAGCCCAGGGGTGCTTAACACTGAGCACAATCCCAGGCCTTTTAATATTTTATTTAGATATAGGGTCTTGCTAAGTTGCTAAGGCTGACCTTGATCTTGGGACCCTCCTGCCTCACTCAGCCTCCTGAACCACTGGGATTACAGGTGTGCACCACTGCAACCGGCTGGACTTACAAGACTTTTTCTTGTTACCTAAGAAAAAAAAAAAAAAAAAAAAAAAAAAAGAGGTATGGTTTCTATTTAAAGTCATCTAATTTAACCATCCCAACTAAAACAAGAAAGAATAGCAGGACATTTAAAGGTTGTAGAAAGAAGGAAAGGATTCCATAAATGATGAAAAACAGAATAGAGAGTTTTCCTGAATGCCCTAATTCATGTGTTACTTACCTCTTAAAAGTGGTTTAGCATGGGGAAAAAAGGACCTCTGGGAACCCTAGGAAAGGTTCCTGGGTAAGAATGGGTATGAGCCTTGGGTCTGGAGTCAAGCCATGGAAGGAAGATACTGTCAAGGTTATGGAACAACAGAAAGAGGAGATTCGCTGGGTGGTAGCACTAACCCTACCACAGGGCTACACAGTCACTGGAGTCCAACTTGCGAGCACAACTAAGTACTGAGGGATTCAAATAAGGAGACACTCATCGCTGGAACATCACTTGAGTTGGGCACAGGAGCTGTGAAAGTTGTCAAAACCAAAATGGAAACATTTATGTCAAATTCTAATAAAATAGAGTCTGGAGGCTCTCCCACACATGCCTATGACAAAAACAATTAGAAGGACTTTCTGAGAACCGTGGCCTTGCACAAAGGCCTCCACAAACCTACACAATAAGATACTTCTGCAGGCACATCTGCCAGCAACCACCTGTTCATCCTTGCACTTGATCTTCCTGGCCAAGGATAATTGCTTCACAACAGATTATGCAACCTTCCTCAGTTCACCTTTACAATCCTTTGTCTTCATTTACTTTCCTGAATGCATCAACTATCATAACATGCATATTCCAGATTGCAATCCTCTGCTTGTTCCCATACTGATTATTCCCTCACAGGGCCTCTTTCTCTGTTGTTAGTTAGGTTGACATAGTTGCTGAAATAAAATTTTCATGACGTCTGTTCTAGACCCTGATCTATGCTTTAGTGCAACTCCCTCAAAGCACCTTTTGAGTTGTATCTGACTTTTTTCTTCATATAAAGATTGACCTACCCACTTAGTTCTCCATATTTAATATGGCAGAAATGAGGCAAAGATTTTGTAATTACTTGGCATATTTAAAAAATTTCTCAGCATCATTTGAATTTATAGAACAAATTCTTGCTTGAGTATTGGGAAATATAAAGAAAGTGTCCTGCCCTTTGAGAAATTCACAATTGATCACTCTATGGATTTGTATTTTACTGCTTTTCTTGTGAGAAAGACATTCCTTAGTTTGCAGGATCCTGAAAATTCTGAGATAGGCGAATTTACTTTCATTGATGCCAAGAAATGCCATTGCTATTATGTTTTCATGGTTGAATCCTTGGTGGCTATCCATTATCATCACAGATAACATTTCCACACGGTGTCACTAACATTCTCATATGTATATAAATTAAGAACAGAGTTGTATGAAATTCTGATAAATGCAGGTAAGTGTGCATCTCTTTTAAAAGCTAGGTGTTTAAAAACAAAATACAATGTTTCTTAAAGAAGAAATGTAATAAGATCTTGGCAAATAAGGCATTTTAACTCCACTCACTGGTGTGATAAAGATTGTAAGCTAAACCCTTAAAGCAGCATTTTAAAAACTTTATTCTAATCAGGTTTTTAAAGGTTCAATCATCCATAGCAATTCCTATGTGTTGTGAATTTCAATCATCACAAATGTATTTCTTAGATCTGCTGATTCTTCACTTCTGAACTACAACGTTCCAACTAAAGCATTTTTGCATTGTTCTTGGAAGGAAGGAAGGAAGGAAGGAAGGAAGGAAGGAAGGAAGGAAGGAAGGAAGGGAAAGAGGGAGGAGGGGGGAAGGAAGGAAATTCTAAAATCCTCACCACCTCCCATAACAAAAACAGGTTTTCCTCTGAATTAGAAAAATTGAATTAGAAAAATTTTCAACAGTATTTACATCTGTCACAATTGTCAATACTTTTAATTTTAAAAAAAATCTATATTCACAAAGAGCTTGTGTTGCTGATAGAACCACTCCTGGCACCAAAATGTATCCTAACCAGGGTTGTTGAGAAAAGCAGGAGAGAGAGAGGGGGAGACAAAGAGAAAGGGGAGGGGAGTTTTAAAGAAATCTGAAGGCTTGCTGAATTTGAAATTTCATCAGGTGGTTAAGCAGGCTGAAAATCCAAGAGGGAGTTAAGGTTTTAATCCAAAAGCAGTTTTCTGCCAGAATTCACTTTTCCTTGGGAGGCATGAATTTTTTGTTGTTAAGGGACATCATTTCTTTTTGCTCAGAAGAGTCTTTTTTCTATTAAAACCTTCAGCTGATTAGATAAAGCCCACCTACATTATGGAGGATTATCTGCTTTACTCAAATCAACTGATTTAAATCTTAATCTTATTAAAGAGACACTTTCACAGAAAACATTCAGAATAAAGCTTGACTAAATATTTGGGTAACATCACCCAGCCAGGTTGATACATAAAATGACCCATTCCAAGCAGAAAGGTATAAAGCCAGTTTTGTTGACAGAGTAGGGAGAGAGAAATATTTATTTCACATAAAGGTACAGGTATTCAATTTTCCCATTAGCTCAACTCAGCTACATCTTCAGTCTACGTGGGATAGCCTGGAGCCCACTTTAACCAAAACTACTACTTCTGAGAATTATGTGTGTACATGCACATCCTAACACAGAGGTATTATTCTAATGACACAAAGTTCAAGCCATATGGAGTGATGATTCAGAATATGATGACTCTCCAGTCTCACCTGGTAGCCTGTGGCTCCTCTTCAGCCACACTATCCACCGTCCTTCATCCTCCAAGAGAATGATTTTGTTTCTTTTTTCAGCTTCCTCTCTTGGACTGGGTTGCCTTACCACCCAAATATGAAATAGTTTATGACCAGTTATAGTAAGCACTTTCTTTCTCTATAATCATACCTCTTCTTAAATGCCTATGTATGCTTCATTAGGTTTATGAAACTTCAAAAGCAATTCATTTCAAACCTTTTAACCAACAGTTACATGTATATCATTGTGTTGACCACCTCAAAGGACAATGGCAATGGAAAAATGGATCATGTAGGTATTGTGAACTCTCACAGCCACTGAAGATATTCAAGAAGAGAAGATGATGGTAAAGTGAAGATGGGAGGGGAGGCAGTAACAAGAAATGATGTGGGTATAAAAAGGGAATTCAGGAGAGGTCATGATTTAGCCAGCAAGACTGAGCATAAAGAATCATGATGCAACTTGAACTCCACCACTTAACATGGTGTTATTTGCTATTTTCATTTCAACCATCTAAATTTGCTATATTTTTCTCTGTCAAGGTTGGTGAGAAATCAACAAAGAACTATGTTTCTGATGAAGAACTTGCACCTCGTTACCAAGACTGATATGAAACATAAACAAAGACATATGTGAGACACGTATGAAACATCAAGATGAAGTTTGTGTTTAGAATTGGAGCCTTTCCCCAGATACATCATTATGTATATGCAAATATTCCAAAATCCAAAAAAAGTCCCAAAATATAAAACACTTCTGGTCCCAAGCTTTTAGAAAAGGGAAAATCAACCTTTATGGTAGTAACCCCTTATCTGCAGTTTTGGTTTCTGTAGTTTCAATTACCCATAATCAACAGTGGTTAGAAAATACTGAATGGAAATCTCCAGAAATAATTTGTAAGTTTTAAATTGTATAAAATGGTGAAAGCTCTGATGTCCATCATCACTTAGACCAGTATATTTGTGTTATATGCCATCTGCCTCTCAGTCACATGGCAGCTCATTCAATTATCAAATCAACTGTCATGGCACAACAGTGCTTATTTCCAAGTGATCCTTATTTTACTTCATAATGCCCACCCCCCAAGCAAAATTTGGATATGCCAAAGAAAAGCCAGAAAGTACCTTTTTAAAACAAAAAGGAAAAAGTTCTCAATCTAACAATGAAACAAAGACAAAAAAAAAAACAACAAAAACTGTATGCTGATGTTGCTAAGATCTGTGGAAAGAATGGATCTTCTTGTAATTAAGAAAAAGAAATTCATACAGCATTTCTAATCATATCTCAAACCACAAAAGTTACAACAGTGTTCAGTTAAGATGAAAAAGGTTACATTTGTGTATGAATGCATAATCTATAAAGAGTTTGGTACAATCTACATTTCAGCCATCTATGAAGGGACACAGAGTATAACCCCCATGGATAACACTTCAGAAAACAGTCACTCCTCACCCACCCCTCAGGGGTCTGTATGATTAGCTAGGTACGTGTTCCTGAAAGTCTATGTGACTAGCAGCCCCTCATCTTGCATGATCTTGCATGCTCCATGCAATAGAATAATTATATTAGAAATTTGGATCTTGGAGTCTCAAGACTTTGACTTTGTTGTTTCTGTGCCTGCTGTGTTTGGTGTTGTCCATTACCTTTTCTTAAAGATCAGTAGACCATGATGGTTAAAACCTACTGTGTTTCTTTAGTTTGTTAGTCTGAACTCATGTCAATATTTGCTTAATCCCCGTGAATGGATTGATAGAGTCTTCAAAGAGGTGATGAAGTGGAAATGAGGCCAGTAGGACAGGCTCCTGATCCACTTATGGCCATTATCCTTAGAAGAAGTGAAAGAGACAACAGGGAAGCACAAGCATGGAGTGAAGGTCGTACAAGAACACTAAGAAGGTGATCACCTGCAAGCAACAGAGAGAACTCTGAAAACATTCTCACACCTTGAGTCTGTTGCTTAAGCCATGTAGTCTGTGGTATTTAGTTAGGACAGCCTGCCTCTCAATTAATACAATATAAAGCAAGAGATGAAGACATAATGTGAAAGGTGAACATATATATATTAAAAACTGAAATGAAAAAGCATTGCAATTCAATATTAAAATATTGTATTTCATGTTCTTGATGGGTAGTATTTACTTCCAATATTTTCATGTTCTTTGCAAAATAGCAATGCAAGCATACTTTATTTTACCGGGGTTTACTTTTTGAAGAAACAAATTGAAGTTTCGTGGTAACCCTGCATTGGACAAATCTATTGATATCATTTTTTTTTACCTCATTCATTTGTGTTCATTTTGTATCTTTGTGTCTCATTTCACAATATTTTGATTTTTTTCAAAAATTTTTTTTATTTTTTTGAAAAAAATCAAAATATTATAATTTTCATTGTTATTATTTCTGTTACAATAATCCATGACAAATGAATACCTCTAAGCATTTAGGTGAAGGAGTCATATATCTTTGACTTCAAAAGAAAACCTAGAAATTATTAAACTTAGTGAGGAAGACATGACAGAAGTCAAGATGGGCTGAGAGGGAGGCCTCTAGCACCAAACAGTAAACCAAGTCACAAAGGAAAAATTCCTTTTAAATCAAAATTGATTTTCCAGTGAAGACATGGAGGATAAGAAAGCAAAACAGCCAATTGCCAACATGGAAAGAGTTTTAGTGTCTGGACAGCAGATCAAACCAGTTGTGACATTCCTTCGAGCCTAACCTAATCCAGAGTAGGACTCTCTCTTTCATTCTTCAAAGGCTAAATACGATCAAGGAGCTTTAAAAGAGATGTTTAAAGATAACAGAGTCTGATTCATTAGGCTTAAGGAAAGGAGCTGACTCTAGAACATAAAAGTCAAGGAGAAGGAGTAAGTGTTGATGCAGAAACTGCCACAAGTTTGCCAGAAGATCAAGTTAAGAGAACTGATGGACGTATCTACCAAAAAAAAAAAAAAAAAAAAAATATATATATATATATACACATATACATACACACTATATATATTATATATATTTCTAAGTATGTATATTTATATGTTTATATAAATATATATTCATATTAAGTATAAAATATATATTAAATATTTATATGTAAAAATATTTATAATATACATATATATAATTTTTTAGTGTAGAAAAAATAGGCTTGTGTGGAAGCAGATGCTATCTGGAACACCCATAGCTGGAGAGGAGGAGAGAAGTTTCAAAGGACAAGCTGACTCTCTCAGGGGCTGATGCAGCTGGGGATTAAGTTGAAGCCAGTGCTGTTGAACCATTTTGAAAATCTTAAACTCCTAAGAATTTTACTAAATCTGCCTGTGCTTTGTAAATGGATCAACAAAGACTGGATGACAGCACATCTATTCACTAGATGATTTACTGAATATTTTAAGCCCATTATTAAGAACCATGCTCAGAAAAAGAGATTCCTTTCAAAGTATCACTGCTCATTGACAGTGCACCTTGTTACTGAAGAGCTTTGATGGAATTGCACAATAAGATTAATGTTGTTTTCATGCTCACTAACACACTAACTACTCTGCAGATCATGGATCAAGGAGTGATTTTCAATTACAAGTCTTATTATTTAAGAAGTACATTTTATAAGAATATAGATATCATGGACAGTGATTCCTCTGGTGAATCTGGGCAAAATAAAAGAAAAACCTTCTGAAAAGCACTCACATTCTAAATGTCATTAAGGACATTAGTGATTTCTGAGAGAAAGCCAAAATCTGAACACAAAAGTTTGGGAGAAGTTGACTTGAACTTCATGGGCAACTTTGAATGGTTCAAGACTTTGTAGAGGAAGTTACTGCGAATGTGACAGGAATAGCAAGAGAACTAAAATTAGAAGTAAAGCCCGAGAATGTGACTGAATTGCTGCAATCTCATGATAATACTGTAATCGACCAGGAGTTTTTTCTTATGGATGAGCAAAAATGTGCTTTCTTGAGATGAAATTGACTCCTGGTGATGATCCTACGAATAGTGAAATGACAACAAAGGATTTGGTTGGTTGAGGAGCAGTGGTGTGGTTTGAGGGGATTGACTCCAATTCTGAAAGAATTCTACTGTGGGTAAAATGCTATCAAACACCATTGCAGGCTACAGAGAACTCTTTTGTGAAAAAAAGTGCAATAAATGTGGCAAACTTCATTGTTGTCTTAATATAATAAATTACCATAGATATAGGCATTGTAACCTTTAGTAACCTCCACCCTCATCAGTCAAGGGCGATCAACACTGAGGCAAGAACCTCCACCAGCAAGAACATTATGACTTATTGAAGGCTCAGATGATTGTCAGTATTTCCAGCAATAAAATATTTTAACTAAAGTATATACATTGTTTTTAAGTATAATTCTATTGTCACTTAATGGAATATAATATAGTGTAAACAGGTTTTATGCACTGGGAAATAAAAAAATTCATGTGACTTGCTCTGTGACAAGATTCACTTTATTGGAATGATTTGAAACTAACCTTGTAGTATCTCTGAGGTATGCTTATGTTGAAATAGCAACCATTTATCACAGAAAACATTTGGCCTTTGTTTTTTTGGGATTGGCTTATCTCACTTAGCATGATATTTTCCAACTCCATCCATTTACTTGCAACATAATTTTATTCATCTGTATGGCTGAGTAATATTCCATTGTGTATATATAACACAATTTATTTATCCATTCATCTATTAAAGGGCAACTAGGTTAGTTTCACAATCCAGCTAGTATGATTACACAAATGGTGTGACTTTACATTGTGTACAACCAGAGGAATGAAAAATTGTACTCCATATGTGTACAATGAAAACAGGAAAAAGAAATAGCAACCATTTTTCTCTTAATAGTAGATACCTTCACACTATGCCAGTAAATCAATTACTATTTTCAGGATTAAGAGAAAATAGACTCTGTATTACTAGTATTTGGTCTAGATATTTCTTTCCAAGTGTTAGAAAGCACTTGGCAGTAACAAAGTTAAATCAATTCCTTGTATTGACTCAAGTTGACATTTTTTATATAGAAAAATTATCTCCTTTTATTAATGCAAAATATTTTTAGTATAAATAAAAAATCTTATTGCTCACAAATCATCCATAGTAGTTGCACAGAAAGTGTTAACAACCTTTAAATAAATTCTCAAAAACTTCAGGGTAGATTAGACAATTTAGAGATATTGGTTTATTTTCCTTATTTCTCTCATTTGTAGAGAAAAGAAAAACTTTAATTATATATTTTCAAGGTGAAATCAATATCCATGAGTACTCTTCATTCAAGGGTTGTGTATAGACATGCTTCATTTTTCTTCAGGACCATAGCCCTTTTCTTTCTATATTGACCTTTATAAGATTACCAATGAAACAGGCAAAATCAATATTTTGTTTCTTAGACAAATTACTAACAAGTCACTGACTTTTTAATAATAAAGCATTTATCATAATGAGCTCAATTCATACTCTTGTCATTCTACTAATAAAACAATTCACAAATAGGGATGGTGTATGGCCTTTGTTCATCTTGAGCAACTTCTTGGAATTTCCAATGCTCTGTACTAGGCTTACAATGATACTATTCTCGTGTGTGGCAAAATTAAAACTAACCAAGAGAAAGAAGCAAATTTTTAACATGACCACATCCTTCAAACAATGCTATCATATCATATCTCATCTAGCTTAATCCTCAGAAAAATAATTTGTTGTAGATTAACACCAATATTACAAATGAAGAAATGGAATCTTAATGAAGTTAACAAGGTGGACCCCAGTCTATTGGATTCTAAACTTTAGGTTCTATCTGCTATTTTCACAGGTGATATATACCATTATAGGTTCAAAAACACTAAACTGAACCCTAGATTTAATGTATTCAACAACTTAGCTTGTCACATAATACTGTGGTAGATACATGGCACCTATACATTTCTTCACCCTCAATGTTCTAGGGTGGAAAGTTCTGTCAGTATTCAACTGTACTCTCCAGAATTCTGTGATTTCATAGGGCTGCTTCAGGGCATTCAGTGTGCTTCTGTGGTATTTCAGCCTTTAAACAGAATAACTCCTCTTTGATTTCTTTTATATATGGACTTCCTAATGAAAAATGTATTTCACCAACTTTAAGGAAAAATCGTTTAAAAGTATGCAAGCTGATAATTTCCAAAACACTTTTTCCACCTGTGATATAAATAAACATAGGATACTTTCCTTTCATTATTTGAAGAAAGATGTGGTTAATACCTTCAAGAACTTGCAGTTTAGCTATAGAAACAAAACATAAAAAATAAAGAATGCAAGACGTTCTTGAGGACAGGGCATGACCAAACACCAAATAAATAGTCATGGTGACTGGAAAAGTAGTGTCCCTATGCAGTTCAGGGCCTGTCTGACACAGCATAGGTGACTCCCTCTATGTTGGGGAACATAGGAGATTTTTCTACATCTACTGCCAACAAAGTGTGTATCCTGGACTTCCCTTGAAGTAAAGAGATTGTTAGAGTCCAACATTCTGGAATTTAAAACTTATAAATATAGACATAGAGTATGATTTTTGAATAATTTAAATCTCCATCTTATTAAAAATGAAATTTTAAATAGAGAAGGGAATGGAAAGATTCACTGAACCACCTACAAGATGATGATGAAAGTAACAAAGTTAACTATCTGCTACTTTCTCTTTTAAATCACTTTTGATAATATAAAATCACCTTTATGAAATAGAGATAGAAGACTCTTAGTGATCTTTACTCTCCATTTTGTGAGTTATTTGGATTTGAAGGGCTAAGGAAAACATCCAAAGGCAAGGTAGTGATAGGAGCCAAGCAGAGGGGAGGTAAGCCATGAATTGATCACTAAGAGTTGTGAACCATATGTCTTCAGGCTTATTACCAAGCAGGCCTGCTAAAAGTTTACCTGACCCAGAGGCATTTACAACTTAGAACAATCCCTAACTCACTGCTTCACTCCACAAAATGGTTAAATTCTGCAAAACTTACTGCCTTGTCTTTGAGCAGAAGAATTACATTTTCTTCTGGAAGACTGAGCCTTTTGCCCAAACTCACCCATCAAAAATACCATGTCCTCCTTAGAATGACAAAGAAAAGAAGACTAAGGACTAACTATTGTCAGCTGGCCCAGTCATTCAGTGTCCTTGGCTTTCTAGTGCCTCTTATATGCAGATATATTTTCATGTGTGTTATAGGTCATACAAACATTTCTACACTTCATACTTATTCTCATAAGTCCAACCACATTGCTCTACACAACATTTCCTTGTCTTGTAATGGTTTTTCTTCCAAGTCACTGCCTAATTAACTAGGTCACTTACCCTTGTTTGGGATCCTGTATGTATATTCTCACCTCCCACCATTTCATTCCAAAGTGGAGACAACTATATGAACCATTTCACTCCTTGGGAAAATTTTCCTTGTAGTATTCCTCTTCAAAACCTTTCCAACTATTACTATAATACAACCACCATTCATTTTAACTTGTACCCAAATAAGGACCCAATTTCTCCTTAAAACAAAAAGGGACATTTTACTCTTCCTTCAGCTGGTTATTTAGGACTTTTTCCCAATACAACTGTGGGGGACTCATGGGTACTATGGAGATAAAAGATATGAGACTCTGCGCTCTCTGGTCACATGGTTAAATTGGGCATCCTATCATTTCATGAGTAAAATAGTATAGGTACCATTTCTATCTTATGATGTACTGATATTGTGTCTATCTTAATAAGATAGCAAGCCCAGTGGAAAATGGATTTTCTGGTGGGCATTATAATCACTTAGTAGTTGCTATAAAATCAATGATTATGCCCCCCTAAAATTCATGTTTTGAAACCTGATGCCCATGGTGGTGGTTATTTGGAAGTGGAACATTTGAGAAGAGATTAGGTCATGAGGATGACTCTCTCTTGATAGGAATAGTGCCACTATAAGAATAAATATGAGACAGTAGTCTTCAGAACTGAAAGTTGGCTCAGGACCTGGAACTGAACCAGAGATCACAACTTTTTATTACAGTAACTACTCTCAATCTCTTGTTTCTCCTTTCCTGCCATCTTTTCATTGTAGATGTTAAAAGTACCCAGCAGCTGCCTAGTGGCACACACCTAGGAATATCATATTCCATTAACTATCTTCACAACTCTTGGCAGGTCAACCTCCCTTGGCTTTCTCTCTGATTTTTCTACTTGCTATGATAATGTGGTCTCCATTCTCTGTCAATTAGGCTTGGCCTCTTGGCCACTGTTACTTAGAGGCCAGATCCCCATGACAAGTCACTTCTTCAACCAGCCATCCTAATATTAGCCCTTTTCTGACAAGGACACACACACAGAGACTTAGCAATGCTGGTGCCCTCTCACTAGAACATTCCTGATAGCTAAGTGAATGCTACATTTTTTGCACATTCTCAAGAAACATACTTCTCTGGTGAGTTCCCTGGCTTCACATAATATTCAAACCAACATACCTACTCTCAACTCTTACATCTTTCTTTACAATCTGCCAAGAAAACTCAGGCTATTACACTTTTCTCAGCGTACGCTATAATTTCTCCAGATAATTCAAAGCCACCCTAATAATGTGTTACCCAAACCCCTGAGATTCCTGTCAGGATACTAATTAAACCTTGTGTCTCCCTAAAAAACTGTCCACCAAATCCATGAATCCTTCCTTGTCTAGTACTATGTTCCAGGCACCTGACCAAAATGAAACCCCAGAGGTGTCACCATGGCTCCTATAGGAAAAAGCCTGTTCATTCTTTCAGGCTATTCAGGATGGAATCCTTTTTCTCCCTGTTTGGACATTTTATGTTTCTAAGTATGTTGTACTTCCATCACACAAATTGACCTGACAACCAGAAAAAATAAATGGAATGGTTCTTCAGTAAAATCTCTTCCTTGGAAAAGAGTCAGGGGCCTGTGTTATGTCCTTTCATATTCTAATTGTATCAACCAGCAGTGGGTCATCTCCACAAGTTCTGGGGACTCATAGGGGATCTGAGGAGACAGCAACCTGAGGGTATTCACAGATGCCTTTGTACCTAGTGCTATGGTTTGAATGTTTGTCCCCTCCAAATTAAGTTTCACGTTGAAACTTAATTGCCTTTGTAAAACTATTAAGAGGTGAGATGTTTAAGAGGTGATTCTGCTATGAGAGCTATGACCTCATAAATTAATTAACACTGCTATCATGGGTGTGGGTTGATTAAAAATGGACAAGTTCTGCTCTCTTTGCCATCTCTCAGTATCTCTTTCCCCTTCTGCTCTTCAGCATTGGAAGAGATTATTTCCCTGCAACCCCTTCCCTTTCTGGAGAATGCTGTATTCAAGATACAGCTGTATTTTGGAGCCAGGCACAGAGACGCAAGCCTGTAATCCCAACGACCCAGGAAGCTGAGGCAGAAGGATTGTGAGTTCAAAGCCATTCTCAGCAACTTAGCAAGGCATTTAAGGACTCAGTGAGACCCCGTCTCTAATAAAATACAAAAAAGGATTGGGGATGTTGGCTCAGTGGTTAAGCACCCCTGGGTTCAATCCCCAGTAGCAAAAAAATAAAAAAATAAAAAATAAAACACTTTCTTGGAAGCAGAGAAACAGGACCTCCCCAAGTACCAATCTGCCAGCAACTTGATCTTAGACTTACTAGTCTCCAGAAATGTAAGAAATGTTTCCATTCTTTATAAATTACTCAGACTCAAGTATTTTGTTATAGCAGCACAAAATGGATTGAGGCACTTAACTTTGGCATAATAATACTGAATTAGTTAAGCATTTACTATGGTCTATGATACTCTCAGACACCAACTCTTACATCCCAAGTTCCTCCTCATCTGTATCCTATTCCTTTACTACTAGAAACAAGGGTCATTTTGTGGACCAAAGAAGCCATTCCCTCTTACATTTAGCCTTTGATTCTTGTTCCTAGTCCTAAGTTTCTCTTTACCCTTCTGCTTGGCATTAGTACCACTTAGTAGGAAAGAGCCGATTCCACAGTCCATACAAACATGGCGTCCCCCATTATCTTTCAAATGCCTGGTCATCGTATTGGCAAAAGTTTGCTGTTCAACTGAGACATGTTTTCCACTAGTAGAATCTTCAGCAACTGGATCATCCCCTTGTGTTAGAAACTAACCATGCTGTACTTTGCACTCAATACAGGGGTTTCCTGGTCTGTAAGACAATGAGTGAGATATCCTTATGCCACATCTTACCTCATATTTTCTTAGACCACTCTCAGTACTTGTGTCAGTCCACATTGTTCCAAAAGCAGACACTAAAAATGAATTTAGATGTGCAAACAATTTATTAGAAGAAATGCTTATGAAGTGATGAAGCAGCATAGAGCAAGAGTGGACAGGGCAGACTGTGATGTGTGTCTCACCCCTATGGAAAAAAGGGGGTGAGATGAAAACTCAAACTGCCATGCACTTCCCCACCTCAGCCTCTGGGGAATCCCCTAGAGTTCTGTTTAGAGAGTAACATTGCCCACTGGGGCAGGCCCACAGGAATGGCATGGGCCTCTTTGTACTCCCCACTGTGCTCAGTCACTAGCTGGAAGCAACCTACAGAAGCCTTGGCAAGTGGTGTCAATAGTCAATACTGAAGTATACTCAAAGGCATGGCAGCCAGGGTTGTCCCCAACAGCAGGCTCTCCTGAAAGAGTATGTGGAGTGCATCCTCAGGTCCCCCACTCAACCCATTAGCTTACAACCTTTAGAAATTGTACTAAAGTCATTCTTGGAATTAAAACAAGACTCTAGAGTAGAAGATCAATATCAGATAGATTGATACTGTCTAATATAATGGAGGAGCACCAGATTAATGGCCAGGAGAATCGTGTTGGTTGTTATCAGTGTAATGCTCAGCTCTTCCAAGGTTCCATGTTTTTCAAAGCAGTTAAATAAGAATAACTGAGTTAGAAATCTCTTATCTAAAGCATTGGAATGGGTCAGTAAGAAAAAAAATCACTTAAGGGGAAACAAGTTGTAATGATTTATGTCCCATACATATTATTTTAATGTGGAAAAAAGTCACTTGCACTTACAATCTTTTGATCTAGGGTTTATTTGTTTGAGTTTATATCTGCTAATTAATTTTGCCTTTTTTTGTTTTTGCAATCTGAGTGAAAAATCCATCTAGTTTTTAAAATTAGTTTTATTATAAATTGACAAGTTAGAGCTATACATGTTGATGGAGTAGAAAGTGATGTTGGGATTTATGAATATAATATAGAATAATTAATTTAAACTAATAAAAAATAACCCCAAATATTTATCATTTTGTGATGAGAATATTTGAAATGTATTAGTGATTTTAAAATATGAGATACCCCATTACTGATTATAGTCATTATGCTGTGCCATAGATTAAAAAAAAAAAAAAAAAAAAGGAAACCTCCTCGTGACTGAGACTTGGCACCCTTGACCAACATCCCTGCCTTCTCCACAGTTTCCAGACTCCAGTAACTGCCATTCAACTCTTACTTCTATGAGTTTGATTATTTTAAAAGTCACTTACAAATGAAAGCATGCAGGATTTGTCTTTTGGTTCCTGCATTATTTCACTTCAGTGTTCTTCAATGTTATCTGTGTTGTCACAAAAGACAAGATTTCTTTCCTCATGAAGGCTGAATAGTATTCCATGTTGTGTATATGTTACATTTTCTTTGTCCATTGGTAAGCAGTTAGGATGAGTCCATCATTCAGCTATTGTGAATAGTGTGACAATGAACATGGAAGTACAGATACCTTTTGCTATACTGATTTCAAATATTTTCCATGTTTCCTCAATCATCTCCTGTTATTTTCCTATACCTCATTTGACAGAAAGGTTTTTGCAACTCAGCTTTACTTAAGCTATCCAAAGCATTAAAAGAGTTTTAATGGAAACTAGTATTGTTTTTCTCTTGCAGTCAAATTTCATATGCATACATAATTCTCAATTAAACAGGTTTATGACCAACTCTTGTCCTAAATATTGACTCTATAGAATTTAGTCAACAAACTGGTAGAATGTACTATGCATGAATGTATGAAGCATGATGTATAAAGATGGTTTAAGGAAACTTCTGCAATCTCAATGGAATTTTGGAGTTCATACATGCACAAATCTCTGTTGAGTTAATTAACGAACTAGTAATTCATAGATGCCAATCACTTGATTGATTCTCAAAATTTTATTAAAACTACAGTCTGTTTATCTTTATATTTCACCTTTTATCTCCTCTGTGTCAAGGAATGGCTTCTACAGAACTCCATTTCGCATCATCTCCTTACACAAATTCTCACATTCACCAGAGATTTTCAGGGAAGTCATAGGTTTTAGAAAAGCATTCTTCTAGAAGGACACTCATACCTTTGCTTCTCTTTTGTGGTCTCTCCAGTGACCTTTTAGACTTTGAAAGGTTAACTCCTACTTTTCTTTTTCCTTTTCATCATATATGAATTGTAATTGAAAGTTATTAGGTACATAATCTAAATAGACTCACATTAACTGCACACTGCCTTAGATTTATATCCTGAATTCCATTTAATTCCTTTAATAAATTTTCCTAAATGAGTCAAGAACCATCAGCAGCTCATAACTGTGTTTTGCTAGATTTAGAATCACTTTGACTTCTAGGTAGAAGTGAGTCTGATTCTGTGATCTTAGACTTACAATGCCTGAGCATTCATTTTTATCCAGAGATCTGAAATGGAGAACAGGCCTAGAAAATTGACCAACAGGTAGAAGTGATGCTACTTCATTTGAAATCATCAAGTTCACTCTTCTACTTCACTTAATTGTGTACCTGTTCTCATATCCTTTTTATTCTAAGGTCAAAACCAAGTGCTTAACCTATTAAATAGTTTTTAGCTAACAAGTTCAGTGCAACGACTATTTGTTGATCTTTTATCATATACTAGACATTACGGAACAAGAAAAAGGTTGATAAAGTAGTCCTTATTCTGGTGAAAGTAACAATGAATTGGATCATTTTAAGAGAAATAATACATAAAAGGGAGGAAATATGTTAATTTGAGCAAATTGTGTTACATTGTGTAAACCTAAAGAGAGGAACATAAATCAAGGTACAATAACAACTTTAGAAAGAACATGAGGATGACAATACCTGGGCTAAGATTGGAGAAATGAGAAAGAGCCACCAAAGATGAGAGCAAAGGGCATTCAAGGCAGAACGATCAGGATGTATCAAGTTCCCCACAGATACAAGCTAGGTGCAAATGAAGAATAGAAAGGAGTTTGAAGTTGCTAGAATATAGGAAGCTTAGGAGAATATAGTGCAAGGTAAGGTCAGAAAGCACACATTCACAGACCAGGGGATCTTTTCTAAATTCTAGAGTGGAAAGTTCCAAGAGGATTTTAAGTGTGTGTGTGTGTGTGTGTGTGTGTACACATATAAACAGTTAATTATAAAATTAATTTTACTACTAAAATTGATGAATACTACTCTTACTTAGAGGCTAAAAAGCAGAATCCACTATTATGAATATTTTTCTCTTTGGGGTTTCTATTTGGGATGTGATTCTATCCATTTACCTTTTTCTTCAGTAGGACCCTGGATACTTGGCTCCAACTCATGAGATTTGGACACCAAAAAGAGAGAAAAAAGACTGATATAGTAAGATAAGCCATAGATATTCCAAAGCATTCACCAAATTCTCCAAGTACTCTAGTGTACTTTCTAGGTCTTGTTAGTAAGTTGAGGCCAGGGAACTAGTAGCAGAACTATGAGTGTTACTTTTGGGCTAAGGCAATTAGGAGCCAGCATGCTTCCTCCATCTCTTGGGGTTGGAGATGATGTATTGAGATGATTGGGTTACACCTCAGTGAATCCTGTTTTTCAAGTCCAAATGTTGTCCCCAAACTGCTTCACATTTCATAAGAAGTAGAAGTAAATGTTCATGCTGAGCCATGAGATTTCTCCTGGATGTTTTTTAAGTGTAGCTGCTGTTGTCAATTACTTTGACTAATAAAACAGGCAACCTGTTTTTTCCAGAGTAGAAGGAAATGAGCCTAAAGAGGTTCTCATTCTATACCTCAGTTAGAAATGCCTGTATGTTAACTCCCCTCACTATCTAAAGTCACTGTGTTAGACCTAATCATGCTTAACACTTACGTGTGATTTCAAGTTTATAGAAATATTCAGGCATGTTATCTCTTGTGATCTTTATTAGAATTAGGGTGAAAATAAATTTCCTTTTTAATCACCAAAGAAACTGATCAATGCAACTAGCTACCAAAAGAAAGAAAGAAGATTTTGAAGGCCCTTATTCCATTAAAATCATATGTATGTATGTATGCACACATGTACTTGTGTGTGTGTGTGTGTGTGTGTGTGTGTGTGTACTTTAGCAGGACACAATATAAAATCTGTTTTTCTTCTCATGATTTGATTACAAAAGTATCCCAACTGGAGTCTCAAAAATGGTGTTAATGATTTATAATCATTCACAAAAAATGGCAGATGGTTATAGAAAGAATAGGTCTGAGAGTCAGACGATTTATGGATGTATACTGGCTGGGCATCATGCCAGTTCAATACCCTTGACTTTGTGAACTAATGCCTGTGCACCTCAGTTTCCTTGTCTGTGAAATAAAGGTGCTGGAATCAATATTCCCTAATGTGGTTTGGATGTGAGGTGCACCTCAAAAACTCTCATGTAAGACATTGCAAGGAAGTTGAGAGGAGAAATTATTGGGTTGTGAGAGTCTTAACCAATAAGTGAATTAATAACCTGATAAGGATTAACTGAGTGGTAACCGAAGTGGCAGGGTGTGCCTAGAGGAGGTGGGAATTGGGGCATGGCTTTGGGGTATATATTTGTATCTAGCAAGTGGAGAACTCTCTCTCTGCTTCCTGATCATCATGTGAGCTGGTTCCCTCCACCACACTCTTCCGCCATGATGTCCTGCCTAGCCTCCAGCCCTAAGGAATGTAGCCTCCTGTCTATGAATTGAGAACTCTGAAACTGTGAGCTCCTAATAAATTTTTCCTCCTCTACAATTGTTCTGGTCAGGTCTTTTAGTCACAGCAGTGAAAAATCTGTCTAAAACACCTAATAACTCTCAGATTGTGATATGCTGTGCCTATATATTAAAAAAAAATAGATAACATCTTGGCAGTAAAAAATTTTACTCCGCACAGTAAGAGCAGCCAACGGTGATTATTATATTTAACACGGTTGCATTGTTGTAATATAAGGAGTTGGATAGAATGAATCAAGATATATTTTCAATGGACTTGGTGATTATTTTAAGTTACAGGGTCTTTCAGTAAAACCACTTGTAAAATTTTCACTTTTTGAGCTCCAGCTTTTAAGGTTATTTTCAAGAACCATAATAGGTGAATTGCAATATAGAGGCCTAGATTTTAATTTTGCTTTCATTATCAACTTCTTTCCTCACTCTGGGCAAGTAAATTAGTTCCTATAGTTTGCATTTTTTTGAAAATTGACTAGATAATAGACACCTGCTACAAAAAAAAAATCACTATAAGGAGTTCTTTTAAAAAATAAAAGAACACCTTTGCATTCTCTTGCCTCTTAATGATTTAAATAATAATCGCTTAGTGTTTTTCACTGAGAATCTACTAAATGTTCATCACTTTTTTTCACTTGACTATTTAGAAAACTTAATCTTCCTAACCTATTCCACTCACTGCCTAATGCTCAAATTAAGGATTCGCTTCAGAAAAAAAGTTCGTGACATTTCATCAGCTTAGTTAGTCCCTAGAATTTATTTTCCTCCTTCTCAAGTTTCTTTGTCTTGATTCTCAGCTCTTCTGCTATATACTTTTAATATGCCCCAATTCTGTTCCCTCCTCACTCTCTCCAGTCACAGGTAACTAGACTCCCCTAGCATGCTGCTTTCCTCATTGCTTCTGAGGAAGTCCATCCATGAAAGACATTTTTGGGAAATATCTAATGAACATATTATTCCAAATGTGTAAATAATTGGTATTGCTTAATAATTTATTGAGGAAAATTTGAACATAAAAAGCATAGGTTAAATCTCTATTTCTAAGTTGCTGATGTTTCAGGTTTTTAAAATGCAATTGGGAGAAAGCACTCATACTATTTATTGAATGCCCAGCATGCACCTGACACTGGGAAAGGAATTTTCCTATATTTTTACTTCTTTTATCTACAAAGCAACCTCATGGATAGACATTGTGCTTTTTATATTTTGATAGAGAACTGTATTTGAGAAAGATAAAGCAATTTCCTGAAGGTCACAAAGCCAGCAAGTGGTGGAACTGGGATTCATATCAGGGCTGTCTGACGGCAAAGCACACACTTCTCAATCACCTTGCATCTTTGCGTTTATGAAATGATGTTTTGAAAAGAGCTGTAAGCCCCTGAGGCTGGTAATGTTTAAAACTCCACAGAAGCACAGTTTTGACTTTTATTATTTGCCAGGTAACACTATTTAAATTTTAAAACATCTCTTACAGTTGAAACTTATTTCCCCATTCAGTTTGGGTCCCATATAAACAAAAATGCTCTAAACAAGAAAAAGAAAAAAAGGAATTCAGCATTTACCACACTACAAGGATGATTGCATTAAATACCACTTAAATCCAGACCTGTATTTTTCTGCTCATTTAATGTAACTTTACCAAAAATATAAACCCCAGTGAAAATAATACAAGTGATTTTTTTTCTTCAAAGCCTCTCTCTAAAAGGATGAAATAAAAGCTTCATTATTTTTATTTTTTAAGGATAATCTGAGCTGTTTCATTTCTAGATGCATCACAGCCAACGGCAGGAGACAAAAGTTTAGAACTGGCTAAGCAAGTCAACTCATGCACTGCACTGCCGATATCCATCACTTTAACATGAATGGTAGCTAAGCTTGAACTGATGGACAGTCTGAGGGAAGATCAGAAAATTTAGTAGTCTTATGTACATATATGATTACATGAATGTTATTAATCTACATCATGCACAACCATAGAAATGAAAAGTTGTACCCTAGTTGTGTACAATGATTCAAAATGAAGTCTCTAAAAATAAAAATTAATTAAACAATGAAAATTTTTTAAACAGAAAAAGAAAATTTAATAGTAAGAGAAAGTTTAGTGTAGAGACTGCTCCAACTCTTTTTACCAGAATAGTACTAACTGAAATCATAACAAAGAAAAAGAAACACAGAACAACTTCACTTGTAAATATAGTAACAAAAGTCTTAAAAATAAGGAAACAGAACCCAGAAATACATTACAAATAACAACATAACACACCGAATACAACTTTTCTCATGAAAATAAATAAAGTTTAAAACTGAAAAGCATTAGTGTGTTTAATATTGATGTTAAGGCCCATTCTAAGAGAGGCAAATACATTTAGAAAGCAACTTTTTAAACTTAGTAATGACAGAATACAAAGAATGTCAGTTCTCCACAAATTGTTTAAATTCTCATCCTTGAAATATCATAAAATTTTCCTAGAAGCAAAGACTTTCAAGAAAAGTTAATAAAATTTGGATTAATTCAAATTATTTCAGAAGAATTTTTCTTTTCAGATATCATGGTATAAATTTGCAGTTCATAAAATATCATGATACTATTGAAGAAATAAATATAGCAATATAATAAAATAGAAAATGCCGAAATAGAATGCTTGTAAGAAATTGTATTTTGAATCAGTGTTATTTGGTGTATTATTTTGTGATAAATATAATAGCAAAAGTTTACCAAAGGTTTAGATGTTACAAAGGTACAAGATGAAATAAATTAATTAAATATAAAATAAATCTATGCAACTAGTAGAGAAAATGTAGCCAATTATTTCTTCAAACTTGTAGAAGGATATGATTTTTAAACATTTCTCAAAAGTCATAAATCATCAAAGAAATACTTGCTAAGTTCAGATATATTAAAAATAATACATTCATCCAGGGATTTGACTCCTAAAGATGACCACAATATAGTTTCAGTATAGAAGACTCTTAAAAGAGCAGTATGTAAAATAGTATTTTGCTAGTATGTGTGGATATACCTAAGTGTGGATCAACTCAGTATGGATCAACATGACTAAAGAGAAAAATAACTGACAAGGTATACAATAAAATGGTAGGAGTTACTATGTCAAGGCTGTGAAAGTGTTGACTTTTGAAATTCCTTCTCTGCATTGCCTTGCTCTTATGGAATGATTACATATTAGATTTATATACTTCACAGGTCTTTTAATTCCAGAGAAGGATGACGTTTTGTCTACTTGAAGTGGCAGTCTTGATTCATTTGTGGATGAAAATATGGACTGAATCTGTATATTGAGCACATTAATAGAAAACAGAAAAACAAGAAGTAGACTACTGGACAAATTATTTCAGTTTCTAATCAAAATTAAGATTCATATTTAGATCAGTAGCTTCTGCTTCTGAAACTCCAAAACTAAATTTTTTCTCAGGGATATTAGGACAAAGTTTTCAGTTCATTTTCACTTGTAAAACAACTCTCAGTTTCAGCATTATCTGCAGCCAACAAGGTCAGTCTCTACTCCAAGTGTACATTCTGAATTGCAGAGTCACGTTGGGATATTGTGCAAACTGGATATTTGCTTGCCATAATACATATCTGTCTGTCCATTTGATAGAACCTCTACTAAACTGATGTTATTTCCAGGGAAAACAAAAAAGGAGCAAAATTTGTTAGTACAGGTAATTTTTTATGAAGGACAATGTATCTACCCATGTAACCAGTGTCATCATTTAAGATGTTTATTATAACTAGAACCCTGTGAAAAATGTAAGATTTGAGGTATGTTCCTTCCATACTAAAGTTATTCACAGTTTTTTATTATTAAGAGAAGTTCAATTTTATCAAACACCTTTTCTGCATCTATTGAGATAAACATATGATTTTTGTTCTTCATTTTTTGATACAATTTTTTTAAAAATCTTTTGATTTATACATGTTGCCATACACAAATCCACATATAAGTTTGTGATTTTGGCAACTTAATTCATTCAGAGTTTGGTTCTGCATAGATGTTCCTGAATTTACACCATTTTAATTCATTCATCAAATATTGATTAAATATTTTAAAAATTCTAGTTACTGCATTAAGACCTGGAGATTCAGAAACTAATATGGCATAGCACTGAAGAGATTTTAGGCAAAAGTCACTAATGAATATATAGGTGCTGCAAGGTAGATATAATGCAGTAGATTAGTTAGATGTGAATTATGGCAGAGAGTAACTATGAGAGACGTGAATTCTGTATGGGGTATTCTGAAGCCTTTCTGGAGTGAATTCTCTGTACGAAGCCTTTCAAAACCATGTATACATGCTTTGCAAGCTGTAACTTGTGTCCCATCTAGTCTACCATCATTGGTGTATGTATATATATATATATATATACACATATATATATATTTTATGAAGCATTCTGTCTCTGGAAAGGCCAGTTAAATCCTCTCAAGTGAAAAATGATTACTCATTTTTGCTAAGGCTAGCACAGCTATCTCATTGAATGGAATTGCTAGACCACTACCTAGTGACTAATTGGTGAACTAGGAGTAGAAGTGTTGGGGAATATATTATTAAAGGATATATTTCTTTAATACTCCAAAAACAGAAGCAGAGAAAAATGCTGGTACATTGGCACAGGACTGAACTTTAAATTACCGAGTCCAGTGTCATGTATTGTAGATAGTAATAACATGCATTCAGCAGCAGTCACAAACTTGGCTGTTGTATCTAAATACTATTTTGACCTTACCTATAAATAACAGAGCAATTCATATTAGATCATCCAACTGATACACTCTTAGAATTGCCCAAAGAAGAAATAATACCAATTCTCAAATTTGTCCAGAAAAAATTGAAGGAAAGGAATCTTCCAAATTCACGGTACAAGGCCAGCATTACTCTGATGCTGAAATCAGACAAGAACACAATAAAAAGACCAATAACTCTAATGAGCATAGAATGAATGCAAAAACATCTCAAAAAGCTCATTCATAATTATCTAGAAGGATGTATCCTGCAGATACAAGAATAGATCAACATATACAAATAAAAAGTATAAAAATCAAATCAATGAAATGAAGGACAAAAATCATGGTTATCTCAATAAATGCAGGGAGAGTGATGAAATTCAAGTTCTCTTAATGATAAAAATCTGAATAACTTTGGTATAGAAAGAACATGCTTCCAGATAATAAAGGCTATATATAATCCACAGCTGACATAATACTGAATGAAGAAGCACTGAAAACCTTTCCTCTAAGATCTGGCACCAGTCAAAGGATGTACAGTGTTACCACTCTTATCTAAATTGGTACTGAAGTCTTCACCGGATAAATTACGTATATAAATGAAGTATAATTTTTCATTCTTCTGCTTGTGCATGATGTAAAATCACACTGGTAGTGTAGTCATATATGTACAAAGGTCATAATATCTGATTCATTCTACTATCCTTCCTACACCCATAACCCCTCCCCTCCCTTCTACCTAATGCAAAGTAACTCTATTCTTCCCTAGCACCCCAATCTATTGCGAATGAACATCCACATTATCAGAGAAAATATTCAGCCTTTGTTTTTTTGGGATGGGCTTATTTCGCTTAGCATGTGCTCTGAGCTCGTACAATCTTCCCATGGTGACAATAGGATGGACTTTTTTGTGTGTAAAGGCCCAAATATGGATATGGAAATTGTGGGACAGTACTTGAATATTCAGGGTTAATAATAGATGCTGACATTTATATTTTAAGCTGAACCTCAAAGAGAGAAATCAAATATAAAATGTATCACAGGTAGCTTCTTAGTCCTTGAGACTGTCAGAAAAACATAAACTTCCATTTGGGAATAAGTAATTAAGAATCCAAAGGAATAGTTTATGAATATTTTTAACCCTGGAAATATTATTCAAGCATATCTGATGTGGATATCCCAAATGCAAGCAGATGCCAATCTCTCACCCCACATGTATTAATTTCCATATAAACTTTCCTTAGAGAGTAGGTGTAAGGACATGACCAATATGAAAAATTTGTGGACTAGAAACTTTATTCTTTATGTTGAATTCTTTTCATGTTGTGAATATACTACAAAGAAACAAAGATGGATTTGACAACTGCATACCTTTCAGAGAAGTATGGCAGGAGGCATTAACATCCGCCAGAGAATAGGAGCTATAAAGAGTAATTGATCTGACATCTAAAGCAATAATCCTGGCTCCCTTTTTGCCTACAGAGTGCCTAGGTTTTGGGAACACCGGCAAAGCTCATAAACACTATATGAGAAGGTAAGAGAAGGTTGATATTCAGGTGGTCAGTAGCATTCCTGGCTGTTGGCCATTGATTACGCAGCTGTGAAGGTGTATGGACCACGGTGTTGTTACCTGAGTGAACACCAGAACAGAGCGATCTTCAAGGAAAACTCTGACTGCATCATCATGCTGCATCAAGGCCATATGAACAGTCTACTGATTTAGAACATCAGCTATTGGCACTACATGCTTTCATTAACTTCATGATGTAAATCCATGTTTCTCTTAACATTCAGTTAAGAGATTTTCCCTGGAGATAGAAGTTATTTTTTCCATGATTATTATCTCCAAATATACAATTTAAATTATTTTAAAATTGTCATAACTGTTGAGACATACAAATAAGAAAGATTAATATAATAAAGATCTATATGCCTATACATAGCTCAAGAGATAGAATTAACAATAGATTTAAAACCTATTTTTCTAAGCACAGACACCTCTGTTCCTGCCAGAGTAGATTATGATCTGCTATCTCTTAATTCACAGAAATCTGTTTACAATTTTAGTATCTACACTTCTGTGTAAGAGTTTGCCAGAGGGGGGAAAACAATAGAAGATACACACACACACATACACACACACACACACACACACACGTACAGTTTTATATAAAGACAGAGATAGGATGGATAGAGAGATGTTAAGGAAATGTTTCATAGGATTGGGGGAATGGCAAATCCAAAATCCTATGGCAGGCTGACTAACTATAGATTTAGATACAAGTTGATGTTGCAGTCTTGAGCCTGATGACTGAAAACTCAGGCAGAATTTCTGTGTTGCAGGTTGGTGCAGAATCCTAGAAACCTCAGTCTTTGCTCTGAAGGACTTGAATTGATCAAATGAGAACCACCCACATTGTATAAAACAACCTAATCTATTTAAAGTCAATTGAGAGGAATCTAAAATGGCAAAGGCATTCCTTGTTGCTCTGTGACTTGGAATTCAAGCAGAGGAAATACTGTCTCTCTGAAAGGCAGCCTTAGCTGTCCATCAACCCCCTGCTGTTTACCCACCATTCCTCTACTTCCATCGCCTACTGTCTGCCAGTATATCACCAACCTTTTAAGCACAGATCACTCACTGACCTCCACCTATCATCCACCATTTGACCTTTTGCCCACCTCTTGCCTGCCCATTGCACACCTTTCACCTACCCATTGCCCACCGCCCAACATCCACCAGCCAATCACCCAACATTAGCCTGCAGAACCTCTGCCTGCTACTGCCTGGAAGTTCATTGTCACAGTACCAGCAGGTTTGGTTACACATGGCTACTACCATCTGGGGACACCAACCAGGGCCTGCAGGTTTGCCACCAACACACCTTCTTGGGGCATGGCCACCTCAGACTGGGGGACATTCGCCAGGGCCTGGTGATATATTGTCGGGGCACCTGCAGTTCTGGTTGCACCTAAGGTCTTTCATCTGGGTGTGCTATTGGCCACCATCTGACTGACTTTTTGCAAGGTTGCTTCTTTGTAGGAGTGCATCCCTGGTGGTATCTCTTCGACTTGAAAGGACATTGAGATCTTGGGACTGCAGCAAGGCAGAGCCTGGAGAAGCTGAAGCCCAGGCCCATCAGATTTCAGCAGGGCCAGCCTGCTTCTGACAAGCCTGTGGAAAACCAGAGACTAGGGGCAATTCCCTGAGAGGAGTACAGGTTGAAGAAACTGGAGAAAACCAGGCTCTCTCCAGCTCAGTGAGTCCTGAAGTGTGCAGGGACAGAAGGGGCTGGCTACAATGGGTTGGAAGACTGGAAGAGGGTGTAAGGGCATCTTGCTATCGACTCACCCAGTCAACTGGTCTGGTACCCACCAGACTGGAGCTAACATCAAACTTTAAACAACCCCACCTATCAATGGAGATGGGAAGCTGAGAAAATTTTTGAAAACCAATAGAAGCAATCTTTCATTTTCCATTGAGACTTTCCCTTTTTTATTTTTTTTTCCCTCTCTCTTTCGTGCATCAATTTATTGAGGAATGGGATATCTGAAAAGTATATTACAGTTTTGTTGTATATTCTTTTATTTTTATTTTTTTAATCTGTATTTATTTTTTCTCTCACCTCTCTCCCTGGATTCTCTTTCTCACTTCTCCCAAACAGCCAACTTCTATTAATTTCTTCCTCAATTTTACTATAAATTTTACCTCTATATTCTCTCCTTCTCCCTCATAAACATCACATCTTACACTTCTTCTGTCCCGTCATTGTCTACCATATGAAACAGTAAACTCTTTTAGCAAACTTACTTTTTTATTGTAGATAATAATTGAACACATTATTTCTGTTTATTGCAACAAAACTATACATGCTATAATAGGAGCCATTTGGTTTAAGGTTGTATGTTGTTTGCATTGGGTACTGTTAATATTGGTCTCCCCCTTAAAGGTGAGGTACTGGAAGCCTTTAGGGACACTAGAAGACTACAGGGTAGAAACTAAACTGCCTCAGATCCATACTGCTACATGGATAGACACACAAACAACATAAAAAAGCAAAGAATAAAGTGACTCAAACAAACCAAGATGTTCCAACAATAGAATCCATAGACAACACAGTAGAGGAAATGTGAGAGAAGGAGTTTAGAAGGCATATAGTTAGACTGGTCTTTGAAATAAAGGATGACATTGATGAGAAATTACAGAAAGTAAAAGATCACTTCAATAAAGAGGCAGAAATTATGAAAAAGGAATCAAGCAGAAAATCCACAAGAAACCAAACAACAAAAACAGCAAACCAAATTAAAAATTCAATGGAAGTATTATGAGCAGACTAGACTACTTAGAAGACAGAACCTCAGACAATGAAGACAAAATATATACTCTTGAAAATAAAGTCAATTGTACAGTGAAGATGGTAAGAAACCATGAACAGAACTTCCAAGAAATATGGGATAACATGAAAAAAACAATTTTAAGATTTATTAGAATAGATGAAGTCATAGAGATACAAACCAAAGGAATAAACAATCTTTTCAATGACATAATATCAGAAAATTTCCCAAATCTAAATGTTGAAATGGAAAATCAACTATCAGAGGTTACCGGACCCCAAATGTATGAAATTACAGCAGACCCCCATCAAGGTACATTATAATGAGAATGACTAACATACATAAGAAGGATAGAATTTTAAAGGCTGTGAGAGAAAAAAAAAATCAAATTACATATAGGGGGAAACCAATTTAGATTTCAGCTGATTTTGCAATTCAGACACTCAAAACTAGTAGGTCATGGAGAAACATATACCAAGATCTGAAAGAAAATGGATATCAACCAAGAATTTTATATCCAGCAAAATTAAGTTTCATATTTGGTAAACAAAAGTTGAAAGAATTCACAACTACAAAGCCAGCATTAAAGAACATTCTCAACAAAACATTCCATGAGGAAGAAAATTTTAAAAAATAAAATAAAAACCAGCAAAGGGTGGAACTACACTAAAGAAAATATCAATCAAAGGAGAAACTATGTCAAGTTACCAAAAATAAACCTAAATGACCAGGATACAAATCATATCTTAATAATTACACTGAATGTTAATGGCCTAAACTCATCAATCAAGACATAAACTGGCAGATTAGATTAAAACAAAAAAAGACCCAACAATATACTGTCCTCAGGAGCTCACCTCCTAGGAAAAGACATCCACTGACTTAAAGTGAAAGGTTGGGAAAAAACATATCACTCACATGGTCTGCATAAACAAGCAGGGGTTTTCATCCTCATATCTGACAAAGTGGACTTCAAATTGAAGTTTGTCAGAAGGGATAAGATGTACATTTTATACAGCTTAAAGGAATCATCCATCAACAAGACATAACAATCATAAATATATATGCACCAAACAATGGAGCATCTACATGCATCAAACAAACCCTTCTCAATTTCAAGAATCAAATAGATCACAACATAATAATACTGAGTGACTTTAATACACCTTTTCACCACTGGATAGATTTTCCTAACAAAAAATAACAAAGAAACTGTAGAATTAAAAAATACAATGAATGATTTAGACTTAATAGATATATAGAGAGTATTCCATCCATCATCAAGTGTATTCCAATGGAGTATTCCATTCCATCTCAGCACCACATGGATCCTTCTCTAAAATAGATGGTATTATATGCCACAAAGCAACTCTCAGCAAATAGAAAAAAAAACAGAAATTCTACCCTACATTCTATTAGACCATAACAGAATGAAACTAGAAATCAACAATAAAAATTACAAGTAGAAGCTACTCCAACACCTGGAGACTAAATAGCATGCTATTGAATGATGAATGGATAACAGAAGAAATCAGGGAGGAAATAAAAAAAATACTTAGAGGTAAATGAGAACACTAATACAACATATCAAAATCTCTGGGACACTATGAAGGCAGTGCTAAGAGGAAAGTTCATTGCCTTGAGCTCATTTATTAAAAGAATAAAAAGTCAACAAATGCATGACCTAACCTTTCATCTTGAAGCCCTAGAAAAAGAAGAACATATCAACACCCAAAGCAGTAGAAGACAGAAAATAATTCAAATCAAAGCAAAATCAATGAAATCGAAACAAAACAATTGAAAAAACTAAAAAAAAAATGATTCTTTGAAAAAAAGAGAAAAAGGGAGAAAATCCAAACTACTGCAATACTTGAGGAAAATGGAAATGTCACAAGGCCAACATCATTCCACATGGAGGACACAAAGGAAATACAGAAGATAATTAGAAACTATTTTGAAAATTTAGACTCAAATAAAATAGAAAATCTCAAAGACATTAACAAATTTCTGGAGACATATGCTCTACCCAAATTGAAGCTGGAGGACATATACAATTTAAAAAGATCAATTTTAAGCAATTAAATAGAATATACCATCAAAAGCCTACCAACCAACAAAAGCCCAGGACCAGACAGATTCTGAGCTGACTTCTACAAGACCTTCAAAGAGGAATTAACACCAATACTCCACAAATTCTTCCATGAAATAGAAAAGGAGGGAACCCTTCCAAACTTATTCCATGAGGCTAATATCACCCCTAATACCAAAACCAGACAAAGACACATCAAGGAAAGAAAACTTCAGACCAATATCCCTGATGAACACAGACACAAAAATTCTCAATAAAATCCTGACAAATGCTATACAAAAACATATTAAAATGATAGTGCACCACAATCAAGTGGGGTTCACCCAGGGATGCAAGGTTGGTTCAACATATGGAAATCAACAAATGTGACACATCACATCAATAGACTTAAGGGCAAAAATCATATAATTCTCTCAATAGATGCAGAAAGGATTTTGACAAAATACTGCACCTCTTCATGTTCAAAACGCTAGAAAAACTGGGGATAGTAGGAACACACCTCAACATTATAAAAGCTATCTATGCTAAGCCCAAGGCCAACATCATTCCACATGGAGGAAAACTGAAAACATTCCCTCTAAAAACTGGAACAAGACAGGGATGCCCTCTTTCATCAATTCTATTCAACATTGTCCTTGAAACTCTAGCCAGAGCAATCAGACAAAAGAAATTAATGGGATAAGAATAGTAAAAGAACTCAAAATATCACTATTTACTGACCACAGGATTCTATATTTAGAAGATCCCCAAAAATTCCACCAGAAAACTTCTAGAACTAATAAATGAGTTAAGCAAAGCAGAAGTATATAAAACCAACACCCATAAATCAAATTCATTTCTATACATAAGTAATGAATCCAACTGCAAGAGAAATTAGGAAAACTACCCCATTCACAATAGCCTCAAAGAAAAAAAAAACTTGGAATCAATCTAACAAAAGAGGTGAAAGACCTCTACAGATAAAGCTATATAACACTAAAGAAAGAAATTGAAAAAGACCTTAGAAAATGAAAAGATCTCCCATGCACTTGGATAGGCAGAATTGATATTGTCAAAATGGCCATACTACCAAAGTGTTATATATAGACGTAATGCAATTCCTATTAAAATTCCAATGGCATTCTTCATAGAACTAGAGAGAACAATAATGAAATTCATTTGGAAAAGTAAGAGACCCAGAATAGCCAAAGCAATCCTTAGCAAGAAGAGGGAAGATGGAGGCATCACAATGCCAGACTTTAAACTATACTACAGAGCAATAGTAACAAAAACAGCATGGTATTGGCACCAAAATGGACAAATAGACAAATGGTACAAAATAGACGACACAGAGACAAATCCACATAAATACCATTATCTCATACTAGGCAAAGGCTCTAAGCTCATACATTGAATAACAGCCTATTCAACAAATGGTGCTGGGGAAAATGGAAATCCCTATGTAACAAAATGAAATTAATCTTCTATCTCTCACCATGAACAAAAATCAACTCAAAGTTGATCAAAGTCTTAGGCACTAGAATAGAGATCCAGTATATAATAGAAGAAAATGAAGGCTCAAATCTTCCTCACTAAAATGACTCAGCTCAACACCTGACTTCCTTTATAGGCTCCTCACAGAAGCAAAATTAGAAATCAATAAATGGATGGATTTGAATTAAAAAGCTTCTTTTCATCAAAAGAAACAATCAGTAATATGAAGAGAGAGCCTACAGAATAGGAGAAAATCTTTAGCACATGCATCTCAGATAGACCACTAATCTCCAGAATTTAAGAACTGAAAACACTTAACACACACACAAAAAATAACCCAATCAAAATGGGCTCAGGAACTGAACCAGCACTTCACAGAAGAAGAAATGCAATTGACAAACAAACATAAGAAAAATGTTCATCCTCTCTCGCATTTAGAGAAATGCCAATCAAAACTACTCTAAGATTTCATCTCACTCCAGTCAGAATGACAATTATCAAGAATACAGGCAATAATGTGTGTTGGCGAGGATGTGGGGAAAAAGGTACACTCAAACATTGCTGGTGGGACTGTACATTGCAACCACTATGGAAGCAGTATGCAGATTCCCCTCAAACAGATAAATGAATAAAAAACTGATGTATATATACAAAATGGAATATTACTCAACCTTAAAGAAGAATGAAATCATGGCATTTGCAGATAAATGGATGGAACTAGAGAATATCATGCTAAGTGAAATAAGCCAATCCCAAAGAACCAAAGGTCAAGTGTATTCTCTGATAAATAGTCAGGGATCAATAGTCAGGGATGGCTAGGGAAGAATGAAGGAACTTTGGGTTGTGCAGTGGGGCAGTGGGTCTCTGAAGGATGGTAGAATGAGACAGACAGTATTACCCTATATATATGTATGATTACAGGACTAGTGTGACTCTGCACCATGTACAGCCAGAAGAATGAGAAATTAGGCTCAATTTTTGCACAGTGGTCAAAATACATTCTACTGTCATGTGTAACTAATTAGAACAAATTTTTAAAAATAAATAATAATAAAATCAATTGACTATAATGTTATTCATGTATTTTAAATCCCTTTAGAAGAGCATCTGGTGCTTAACAAAATACTGATCACCACAATCTGTCAAAGTTGACACAGAAAATTGACCATCATAGCTTCTGTGCTTAAAATGTACATAGTGTTATTTTACATATTTTAAGCTTTATAAAATGTTATAATATATCAGATCTCAACTTTCCACTTTGTTTTACTGACATTTATTTACAAACCCTATCCATGCAACTATACATAGCTCAAGTTTAATTACTTTCAATATAGTACAGAATCTCATCTATTATTTGAACATTCCTCTGGTGATGGACAGTGGGTTGTTTCCAATTGCTTGCAGTTATAAAATGCCCTGCTATGAACACTCTTGCTCATGTATCCCAATGCACAAGTATTGGAATTTCTCTCTAGGGAAAGACTTTACTGCTTTTGGATGTACATATTTTGCATTAATTTTTTCTAGATCTTGCTAAGTTGCATTCCAAAGTGGTTTAACAAGTCTGAAATCTCTAATTCAAAACTCTTAGACCAGCTGTTCTTTGGAATTCATAATGTTTAGATTTTAGGAAGGTAATGTGATGATTGCTTTCATACATCATGTAGTAATAATCCAGCATGCACAAAAGTAGCATCCCATAAACAATATGTTAGCATTTTGCAGTAAAAGGCACAAATAATCACATGTAGGTTAAGACTGTAAACATCACTTGAGTAAAGATCAAGTTTTACTTCCAAATAAGGTTAGGTATGGTGGGATTTTTCTGGAAAACTAATAAAAATAAAACTTGGTTTTCCAAATGCTTTTGAATTTTTATGATAAATAAAAGCCCATTTGTTCTACACCATTGCCTAAACCAGCTGTTAATAGAATTTTATTTGTGCCATTCCAGTGTAGATGAGATTTCTTTAAACATTTCATCGATGAGGCTTGAACATCTTTTCTGACCGTCTGGGTTTCCTCAAGTGTGAATTGTTTGTGGTTTTGCCAGATTTTGATTATGGTTTGTGTCTTTAAACAATTGGCTTTCAGGAAATTTATGCACATTCTTATATTAATCCTTTGTTATGCACATTACTAACATCATATTCCAATTGGTGTCTTACCTTTGCACTGTTAACAGGGTGGGTATTTGTGAGTGTGTGTATTGTGTATTTCTTCTTTGCAGTGGGCTGCCACAAAATTTAAGAAATTTATTATAAGAATACTTTCCTACCCTGACATCACTAAGATAAGCCCTTTTCCCTCAAAAATCTTATATTTTGCTTCCCAAATTTAGGTTCTTAATCCTCATAGAAATGACATTTAAATAACTTACAAGGAAGCATTCCAATTTCATTTTATTCCATGTGTACAACCAGTTGTTCAAGTAACATATAGTGAAGAGTCCATCCTTTCCCACTGACGTTTACTGTCATTTCTTGTCATATCTACTTTTGAGTAGTTACAGTTCTGCATTTTCGGCCTTTGTTCCATTGGCAATTGTGTTTATCTCTAAATCACTAGACGGTCCTAATAGTCTCACTACCTGGAAAGATTTTTCTGTATAGTATTCTTAGGTAATCTGCTTCTTTAACTTAAACATGAATTATAGAATCAGATTTTTTTCAAGAGACCCCCCCACACACACACTCACTTTTCTTTTCCTTTCTCCTCTCTAGCTTCCATATGAGAAAAAGCACATGACCTTTGACCGGAGTTTGGCTTTTTCACAAAACATAATATTCTCAAGTTCATTTTCCTGCAAATTACATAATTTTATTTTTCTTTACACATGAATAAAACTCCATTGTGTATATATATATCACATTTTATTTATCCATTTATCATTGATGGACACCTAGACTGGTTCCATAGTTTGGTTATTGTGAATTGTGCTACACATGCCAATTTCTAATCATAAACCTCCTCTCTCTCTCTCTCCATCTCTCATCTCTATTTCTCCACTGAAACTTTACTAGTAGAACGCTACACCAAAAACATAATCCATGACATTTTAAAAAATGATAAATTCAACTGTAAATCTGATAAATTGGAAATTGAAAGCTTTTGCTAGTCAAAAGGCACTCATAATCTTGAATGGACGTTTCATCAAAGGACATGCACACATGACAGATAAATGACAAAATGCACAACACAGTTGTTCATTAGGGAAATTCACATTAATACTATAGTGAAATACTATTATATACGTCTTAGAATGTCAAGGAGTACAAAACCTGATAGTGCCAAGTGGTGACAAAGATATAGAGCAACTTGAATTCTTGTACATTGTGGGTGAAAATTCAAAATGTTCCAACCACATCGTAAAAAGAGTATGGAAGCTTATTCCATTTCTAGATATTTACCCAAAAGAAAAGAGAACATGTTCACATAAAGACCTGCACATAGATGTTAGAGCAACTTCTTTCAAAATCACAAAAAGCTAGAAAAAATACAAATATTCTTTAAACAGTGAACAGAAAATAGATAAAATCATGGAATATAGCAAAAATTTAAAAAAAGGAATCAGTTATTGATGCATGCGACAAACATGAATGAATCTCAATCTTCTGGACAAGTAAATGGTGTCATATCTAAATTCAATATGATTCAGTATGACATTTGGAAAACCCCAAATCCACTGAGATGGAGAATAGATTAGTGAGGTAGGAATTGTGGCAAAGGAATGACTGAAAAGTGGCAACATAGGTAATTTTTGCAAGGATAGAACTGTTGTGTATCATGGCAATGTTGACAGGTATTCAACTCTTTATCAAAACTCACGAAACATGTACTGCATACCAATTAAAAAGCTAAATGATAAGATATTAACAATATTCAGTGTTCCTATCTCAGCTCTCCTTGTAAGTTTTGAGTTAAGATTTTTGTTTCTGGTTCTTAATGAGGAGCTTTCTGATGGTTGATACATTATGGATATATTCCCAAGGAAAGAAGTTGGGATAATGGAGACTTATTAGAATGGTGAAGCCCAATTCCTGCCAAGTACAATATTACACATTTTATATACAAAATGCAATTTTATTCTCACACTGATCCTATGAGATAAGGCATTACTACATAGATCCTTATTTTATAGAGAGAGCAGAAAACCAAGGCTGGCAAGACTAACCAGGTACATTATTGATTCCATGTTTGTGCAATCTCCAACAGGGTATAATGGACACTTTTCTATTACTAATTAGGGTTCTTGTGATTTGTGATGAAGGATGTGAAAGCAGAAAAAGTAGTCTCATTATTTCTGGTTGTTCGCTTCCTTCCCAAGCGACCAATTGTGTGATTACCCTGAAGAGACCATAAGGCATGTGGCTTTGAATAGAAAATGTCATGAGACAGGTGGCCTAGTTGAGAAAATGTTACTTAATATAAATCCCTCCCTTCAGGACATTCCTTGTCTTCCCAGGGGCTTGCTGGGTAGGTGGTAGGGGGTAACCAGTGTCACATCGTAACTAAATGGCATACTGTTAACAAATTAATAGGTTCTGTCTTTCCTCAATTCCTTGCAATATTGTGAAGTCATCAAATGTATAATAATCATGAAAAAAGTTCATCAAATTATTCTTCTGTAAAGAATACAGCTAATCTTACCCATGTTTTTTGAGTCTGGTTGACAAATGCACAGACAAATGAAAAATATTTCTTAGGGAGAAAATCTGAGTCATTAAGTTGTCTAAGTAATCATTCACTTTGCAAACTGTGCTTCATGTGTTATTGTTAATGTTTAGTGTGAGCGGAGCACGCTATATAAAAACACTCCTTTGAAATGACATGATATAAGGTTTCTGGAATAAAGTAACTTTATCAGCATGGTGTGGAGGCCCACCTTGTGTTGTGTTTGTACATGGCAGACTGGATTAGAGAATGGGGGAAGGCCCCGTTAGCAGAGCCTGTGGGCCGAGTTCAGAAATGCATGTTAGTCAAAGGCAGAACATTTCAGAACCTAAAACAAAATGGTACAAACGTTGAAGGGTACACCAGGTAATCAAGAATGAGGAAAGCAGGAACTCCACCGGTCGCGAAGCCAGAAAGCCAGGCAAGAGGCACCATTAGGCATGGCCACCAAAGAAGCAGTAGTGTGGCCACGTCCAGCAACGACCTTCTTAATGCCTTCCACTCCAAGACAGGACACTTTCCTGAGGAAAGCAACCCAAACTTTAGCATTGAATCAGGCGAGGAGCATCAAGTCATGAGGGAGACAAATGTACTTGGATAGGAAAGATGTAAAACTTAGAAGTTTAGTACAATCATTCAGAAATTTACATTTGTGACTTTGCATTAAGAACTTAGTATAATTATTTTCATTAAGATTTGGAAGTATTCTTTTATGTATGTAGGTATTGTTTCTTTTTTGTATGTATGTAGGTATTTATTTATTTATTGGCAATATGAACTAGGAAAGTATCTATTTGATTTAGAGCCAATTTTAAAACCAACAGAATAGCACTCACTAACCTAATTTGATTTACCCAAAGCAGAGCTGTCACCCATTTTTTTAAGTTTGTGAAATTAATTCTTTACCTTTGCCTTTACCTTTAAATCAATGGATGTATATAGTATTATATACTGGGTATTAATTTGTGTACTGTTTTTTTTTTAATGTGTTCCTTACCATTCATGCAGATAGCTAAGCCTACCTATTGACTCAGATCATTTTATTACAGAGAGATCAGAGGTGGCCTGAAGATAACTGCCCTTTATTTTGTTTAATAAATGAAGAGATTATATTCAAAACATATAGAAGAGACTCTAGAGAATGAAAAGGGAGAGAATTCCTAGAAATCAGAAAGAAACAAAGTTCAGCAGGCCATTCTCAGCACTGGTGACCTACTTGGAGGTAATGTCCTGAGGAGAAGGCAAGACCTCAGAGAGGACAGAAGCATGGCACACAGGAGGAGACTGGCCTTTGGATAGGTGCCCCAACCTGGCAAGAATGCTCATGCCCCATGAGAATGGGAGAAACAAAGCCCTGACAGATTTAGGAAATGGTGACAAAGAATAAAATTATGGCATTTGTAGGTAAATGATGATGTTGGAGACTGTTATGCTAAGTGAGATTAGCCAATCCCCAAAATCCAAAGGCTGAATGGTCTCTCTGATAAGTGAATGATGATGCATTATGTTGGGGGAAGGGTGGCAAGAATGGAGGAAGGATAGATAGCATAGAGGGAAGGGAGGGGTGGGGTCGGGGCGGGGGGTAATAATAACAGAATGTGTGACAGACATCATTGCCTGGTGTACATGTATGAACGCACAGATGGTGTGACTCTACTTTGTGTACAACCAGAGAAACAATAGCTGTACTCCATTTGTGCTCAATGAATCAAAAAATTAAATAAAAAATAAATTAAAAAAAAAAAAGAAAAGAAAATGGTGACAGTAACAGCCAACATGATGTGGTAGACACTGAAGGACCTCTCCAACTTCAGAAGCCACATAATCTCCCCAGTCTCTGGGCCATCTTGTTGAAAGAGTCTTGACACTGATTAAATGGAGTTTCCCTGGGGGTTAGGGATGTGGTTCAATGGTGGAAGACTTACCTGGCATGGGTGAGGCCCTGAATTTGATCCCCAGCACTGATCCAATTAAATAATTGGAGTTTCCTTTTAGAAGTGAAGGAGTCAACAGGGGGAGGTTAGGAATCAACCTATGTTGATTTAAAGAGAATGTTTTTTAAAATGTTTTTGCAATCTCCTGAATTTGCAAATTAATATTCATGCCTGGCCTGTGCTTGATCATTGTATTTTATATAGTAAGTCAACAGGGCTGACTTAACACATAACTTAAAAGGTCCCACATAGAAATTCTGGTCTTGTTTAGATTTAATTGGTGTTTCTACATCCATGTGAGTAAACTTTGCTATATTTATAGACCTGTAGAAAATTAGGGGAAAAAACCCCAAAGGGTCATTTAAGCCTATTTCATTTTATTTCTGTTATTTTTTAAAGATTAAAAATTATCTGAAATACAAAGTCATGAAATGACATCTAGGATTACGCTGGTCCAAGGGTAGAGCTGGGATCCAGGCACAGATGTCCTGAACACCACAGTGCTCCCCACCATCCCACATTATGTTTCTGACGATCCCAGGCCAGTCTGAATTTCAAAAAATGCTAAATTGGAAGAGAGAAACCTTTGTCTAGTTAAGTTAAATTAGTCTAGTTGATATTGCTGCATTTAGAAAATAATATTCTTTCAGGAGATTGTCCACAAAACAGAACCTCTCTTTACAGTCGACTCCGAGATATTTGAGACCCTGATTTTAATTTGTCTTCTGGCTCAACTTTCATCAGTTCATACATGAGGCCTGAGGTGAGAAATTCTAAGAAAACAGATGAGCTGTTTCAAAAACATCTCTGCAAAGAAGACATAGCAGCAGGCCTCAGTCTTATTTCTGGGTGGATATAGCAGAGTAGACAGCACAGTGGGGAGGAAAGAGATTGTCCCAGTTTGTGGCTTTGGTGCAGTGTGTGCTGAGGAGAGTGCAGTGTGCATTTTGCATGGAAGCCTTTGGCACCTTAGCAGAGAAATGGGGAGGGGAGGCATAGGAAGCAGAGAGGGCTCCTTTCCCTAGAACCTCAGGCTTCTGGAAGACAGTGTGCCTGAGACCACAGCCATTGAAGACTGTGGCATTGAAAGGAAACTACAAGTGGCAAGCATTGCCAGGCAGCCAGGCAGAGCCCAGGAGTGACACCTGCACAGGACTCCCAAAGCAACCAGGCAAGAGGAGAGGTTTGCAGCTTTTCAGGGGGTTAAAATCCCAGCAAGTTCTTGGATGGAAGGATAGATCCACAGAAACAGAATTTTAAAATTGCTAATGTGATCCATTATTTACCCTTGGGCTACCATGACATAGAGACAGATGGGTTAGGCTGGAGCTATTGTGGAGTATTTGTGCATTTATCCAATCCCTATTGTCTTCTTTCTCCTCTGTTTTCCTCCTCCTCTCTGCCTGTGTTATAACTGCTTATCCATTTGAAACTGAACCTCAATTCCAAGAGCTATTTTGTGCCACCTGCTCCTGGATCTGATCTTCAAAGTCACTTCTGCTCTGTACATCCAGTTATACTCCTCTCTAACTTGTCTTATTGGTCATTTTTCATGAGTGTATAATTTTCCCCCTTCAATGATAAGAATGATTTTTATTTCTGAAAAACATCAAGTGCACAATAACACCTTAAAACCTGTGTTTTATTTTTAATTTTTTTTATTGCTGTGATTCAAGACCTGACAAAAAAACAATTTTAGAAGAGGAAAAGTTTATTTGGCACTCACATTTTCAGAAGTCTCAGCCCGTTGATGAGTGATTCTATTCCTCAGGACCCAAGGTAAAGCAGGACATCAGGACAGGAGAGCGTAGTGGGGGAAAGCAGTTCAGAACCTTGTACCAGGAAGCAGAGAAAGCTATACTCACCAAGGACAAATATACTCCAAAGGCACACCCAGCAAAGATCACCTCCTCCAACCATACCTTACTGGCCTACAGCTACCACCCAGTTAATTCCTGTTAGGGGATTAACGCACTGGTTAGTCAAAACTCATAATCCAATCATTTCACCTCTAAACTTTGTTGCATTGTCTCACACATGAATTTTTTGGGGACACCTCATATCTAAACCGTAACACCCTGAAGAGTTTATTGATGAAGTTCTTGCATTGCATTTAGGAGTGAGTTAAACATTGTGGATGCCTCTAGTCAACACATGTAACTAACACAAGTCTACAAAGTGACTGCTCTCTTATAGTTACATGAATTGAAAATGTCATAGTCATTTGCACTGGTAATGGAAGACTTTCTGCTGTACCGCTGTCCATTTAAAATGGCTGTAGGAGTAGCAGTTATTACCTAGAATGGATGACAGGAGTTGTTTGGTTTTTGCTTTTTGAAATGCTCCTAAATATCTCCCAATTTAAAAAAAAAAGAAATTAGGAAACTATGGTGTTATGCAGACAAACTATAGAAAACAAACAATATTATAGTGTTGATTTAAAATTTTAAAGCATTAAAAATCAGATTAGAAGCTAAAAAGCAAACTACCACATTTCAGACTTTAATAAAAATGTGCATGAGTCAACTTTATTTCAAATAATAATCACAAATTAAGTTTAACTTAATTTGTTTTCCTTTTAAAAAGACTTCCATCAGGATTCCTTTCTAAAAACTTGAGTTCCCTAGTATCTTTAAAATCAGAATCAACCAAACAAAATCTGTTTCAGAATAAACTAATAAAATATTTAAAGCACATAGTGCCTCCCTGCCTCTCCTGGTTCAGCAGGGGACTTCAGGCTGGCTCTTAGCTGGTGTTGCCCACTCTTCATCCCCAGAATCTATTTTCCCACTTTGCACTTTATATACTCTTGCAATTCTGGAAAGATGCCCAGGCTTTCATGACCTGCCTTTGCATTTGCCTCTTTGTCCACCTGGAAGGTTTCCTTTCCCTTTCCTTAAGGACACAAGTCACACATCCATTCTTTAGGGAAGAGTTCCTCTACCCTAAGTGTTTCTTCACAACTCTTGGCATATCTGGCCATTCCCATTCTCTCTTTTCAGTTCAGATGTTTCCCCTGACACATGCCCAAAGTGGCTTCCCTATTTTCACTCACTGTCTCGCTGATTATTTCCTTTATGGTAATGGACAGTTTTTGATTTTCTTGCTTATGTTCTTTTTTACTTTTTCTTAGATCACCCTTATAAACATTAGTTCTCTAACTGGGGTAGAGACCTTAGGGACTTGCTCAGCCCTCTGCATTCCTAAATCTTCCTTCTATTTCTGTCACATAGCTGCTCTCCAGATAAGAGGAAGAGGTCTTCACATATCTGCAGGACAAAATGTAAACAGAAAGGGCGTGGTATCCAGAAGAGTGACAGGAAACCTTTGAGACCTTCTGGAATCTGAAAAGTGAAGGACTACCATCAATGGAGTCTTTGCTTCTGGTTTGTCATGGAGATAGCTCTGAGAACTGAAGTAGGCAACTCATGGTGAAGGACATATTTGAGATAACATTAAGTTTTAAAACTCTATGGTTCTTTGATTTCTCTACTGTTTTGTATTCTAGCAATTAGACTGTACAGTCCCTTAAAATAGTCAATAGTTTGTATTACATTTTTTTTCTTTCTTTTCTTTTTCTTTTTCTTTCTTTTCTTTTAGCTATCTTATCTCATGGAAGAACTTGATTATTTTTGTTTGGTGGGTCAATTTCTTGACCTGTAATCTGAGCAGGCAGGGTGAGAGACACATCACTGAAGTCACTCCAAGGGTTCTCTCTTCACTTTTCATTGTTTTGTTTGTTTACTGGTTTTGATGATGGAGATACCAAGGGAAGGAGAACAGAAATCAGAAATCAGGCTTTAGAAGAGATTCCATTAGACTGCTGCTGGGATCCACTGATTGAGGCCAGCCTCCTTCTATTACGTGCAGGTAGAAGTGTGCACATTTCCTGCCTCCCCTGTGCTGTAGTAATTCAGTAAGTTCGAAGTGTCTTTGATAGCTTAGGAGATAAGACCATTGGCATGGTGCCTGGCAGACAGGAAGCCTAAACTAAATGTTTGTTAAAATAGTTCTTGGAAGCTGTAATCACAGTTTTGATTCCAGGAGTGACAAAACAATAGCAGAGGTGGAGGTGGCTTCTGTGCTGCGGGGTGGGCATGTCACCCTTTAGGATTTTCTACCATCTCAGTAATTGATATATTTTTAAATTTTTTTATTTTTACAGACTTCATTTGATTTGTTGTACACATATGGGGTATAAATTTTCATTCCTATGGTTGAGTATGATGTACAATCATATCATTCTTGTTAATCACACATGTCCATAGGGTAATGATGTCTGTCTCAATCCACCAGGGTCCCATTTTCCACTCCCCCCTGAATGTTTGTCTTTCTCTTTCTTTCTTTTCTTTTGATTTTTGTTTGTTTGTTTGTTTTGTTTTGTTTTGTTTTGTTTTGTTTTGTTCTGTTTTGTTGTGGTAGTGGTGGTGCTGGGGTTGAACCCAGGGCATTCTACCACCATTGAGCTACATCCCCCTTAATCCTGTTTTTTAAAAATGCCCATTTAATTCTATTTTCAGTTGTCAACTGATGGAGAAGATGGATCACTCCAAGAAACATGTGGCTTTAGGAACATCCACCTGTGTGATGACCTGGAAGATCCACCAACACAAAGCAAAGGACCGTGTCTGCCAAAAGGGCTGAAAGCACCTTGCACCAGCATCACACTTTTGAATGTGCCCTGCATTAAATGACTGTGATTTCCAGAGGATAGCCCTACCCTAAAGTAAAGTTTGGACTGATCTGATTATATCTCTTGGTTGGAAAGTGACCACACTGAAAATTAGAGTGAAAATAGTTGAGATGTTGAATACAATGGTCTAGAGTTGCCTGGATAGGTATCTTCGAACTCTGCTGCATGTTACATAATGTAGAAGATTATTAATCTGTCTATGCCTGTTTCCTCGCTTGCAAACTGATGTACTATAATAGTTCCAGAAGCCCCTAATAAGTATGTTTCAACCATTTTCTATTTTAGGAAAGTACTCCTAAATGGAATGCGTGAGAAATCACATGGCTCTGGGAGGGTGCACTTGGAGAAGTGAGGAAGAAGGGTGCACACACCCTAGCATAACCAACCAGGTTAGTGCTGATGCTATCTGATGCAATAGTATTACTTTCTGAGACAGATGGGTCTGGTGAAAAGGAGAAACACCTCTACAGCCCATTGACTAAACAGAAATTACATCACCACTAATTGTCTTCTTTAAGCATTTTATAACGATCAGAGTATTTAGCATCTGAAAATTGGATTTGTACATCGTAGGCATATGTGATGAACTTTCCTCAACTTGTGACTGGTAATGTGAATCATCAGGATTAGGGGGCTGAGTGGGAGGGCAAGTGAGATGGAAGGCACAGGTAATGGATTTTCAATCTCTCTTAACCTCACTTGTGAAGCAATATAAATATGTTATCATGTGTTAATAACTCATGTAAACTTTTATTAATTATTCTAAGTAGACTTCCATAATTAAGCAGTTGGTACTAAATCTTTATGGGCAGAAACGAAGTCAATAAAATGGATCATCATCTTTATATTGTTTCTTTGAATCATTTCTTTGGGGAATGATTAATCAATCATTAGTTCCAATTCTCCAAGTTTACTATGTAGACATAGTGAGAAAGTCAAAATTATAAAATAATAAGTATTGTTAAGAAAATGTAACAACTTTCAAGGACTTGTATTCAATTTTATGCTATTTCTTCTGTGTTTGGACATTTTTCTGAGTGTCTTTTTTTAGTTTTATTTGGATTACTCTAGTCTGATTCAGTCTGGGGGAGACTGTTTTTATTTCATTCAATTTTGTTATTGGACCTAAGTCACTAAAATCTACTATTAAAAATTTGTCAGCCAGCATATCCAACACACCTGTGAACTTTGTATATGTACTAGCATTTTATGTCAGTGCTACATACAAGAAAGACAAAGCCCTTTGCTTGTTTATTTTTAAAATAGGCTTTAACAAAAATAAATATATCCTCTGTTACATGTAAATTTGATTTAATTGAATGCTTTCAAGTTGACAAAATCTAGGAATGGCATTTTGAATTAGGTATGTTCTTTTGATTCTACGTAATAATATTTTGTCACACCCACACCTCTCATTAGCTGGAAATGTAATGATGTAAATTAAATGTAAATTAAATTTTATTTAATGCATACAACAAACTTGATACAGATAACATTATTTCCAGAAATTACATTACTCAACCAGTTTCAGTTATTAAGTAATGAAGTAAGGCCTTAAACTTGAGTCGATCTGACACAATCATCATTCTTAGCTATTAAGTTAACATATATAATATATATGTGCATTTTATCATATATTTTATTCTTATTCTGTTAAATATAAAATGAGCACTTTCAACATTAAATTCAATACATTTAAATCTTTTCTTTATTACTTGTATCTGCCACTCTTTTCTCCATCTCGCTTCCTCTTTTCAAAGCTTCTTCTTAAAAAGTGGGGATGTAAAATTTGTCAGCATATTCTATACTCTCAAAAATATTTGCATTATTTTTAATTTAATGTATTTCCCCTTAAATTCAATGCATCTTTAATATTAAAGTCATACAGCAGATAATTTTTGAAGAAATTCTTTACAAACAATATTTATTTAATTCAATAAACTAAAGAAGAGCTAAGAGAATAAAATAAGCCACATAGCAGTACATTCAAATTCCCTTCTTAAAACAATAACCATTCTTAAACACCTTCCACATTTGGGAGGAGGATTCAGCAGAGGGATTATATTAACTTGAGGTACAATACCTGTAAACAAATTGAAAGTAAATTAAATTAAATTCATATGTTGTTAGACCTCCATACAAATCTTGGCATAATTATATTTAAATTTGAATTCTTTCTTAACAGTTGCAGCCTTGTGAGAATTAGTGGCAGCACTGTGAAATGGATATTCCTTTTCTAAACAAAAGGAACATATTTTAAAAGTTTTGGAATATAGTTGCATGTTGAAACAGTATTGTTTATAGTTAATAAATGAAAGTCAGTTGTTTTAAATAGGTAGTCCTGGAAGTCACTCATTATAGCTCATTATGTGGCACCCAATGGACTTGAGCTTAAAACCTGGCTTTCAGTAGGGAATAGGATTTGCTGGTTGAGGTAAGTATGGAAGTGGAGGGGTTTGAAGGGTTTTAATACCTGGATTTTGATAGCTATTGGAAAGCCCTCTAAAGAATTCCATATCATATTAAATTCTATACTCATGGTGTTTTGAATAAAAATAATTTAGTAACAGAATTATGATTTGATTCACAATAAAGGAGAATTCAGCTGAAATTTCAGATGCACAAATCATGATGCCAACCATCAAATTAGAAGGAGTAACAACCCAGACATCCTGAGTTCTCACAGGAGTTTAAAATCCTCTTTGAGACAGTGGTTTTGAAAATATGGTCCAAGACTTTTTACATCTTAATTCTATTAAGAGGTTAATAAAAAACAAACTTCTGAGAATATCCCATGCTACTAAATCAAAATATCTATAGGAGAGCCCAGAAATCTATACTTCAGTAGGTACCCCAAGTGATTTTTAAAATTGAAGAATAACAAAGTACAGAAATTCAAGTGTGCAGTTGGATGAACATTTGCATTTCAATATACCCATGTTACTGCCACTCAAAATCAAGATAGAGTAAATTTTCCTCACTCTAGAAGAATTTTTCATCTTTCTTTCTAGGCAATAAAACACTCAGAGGAAAAATACCACAATTTGCCTTTTCTTAAACTTCGCACAAATGGAGGGAACATATGGAATATGATTTTTGTAAATGACTGACTTTTTTCAACATTCCATATTTCAGATTCACACATGTCATTGACTGTATTGAAACTGCATTGTTTTAATTGCTTTGTAGTTGAGTAGGTGATAAGCAGGTAGTCTGGGTTATTCTCACATATTTAAAATATTTCATTCACCTGCAACCTACATAAGAACTCTGAAAATTTCCAAGTCTTAACCCCATTTTATTATAGGATCTCATATTTGAATCATCATGCCTTTGATTAAAAGTGTTTCGGAAGCTAAATTTAGACTTAAACAAATGTTATCTGAAAGAACTTTATGTGCATTAACCACATAGAAAGCTTTATCATATTACCATGTGTGTTAGTCAGCTTTTCCCCACTGTGGCCAAAATACCTGACAAGAACAATATAGAGGAGAAAATATTTATTTTGGCTCACAGTTTTAGAGATTTGAGTCCACAGTCAGATGGCTCCATTTCTTTGGACCTGATATAAGACACAATATGGCAGAATGGTGTGGTGGAGGAAAGCTGCCTAACTCCTGGTAGCCAGGAAACAGAGAGAAGGGGGGCCAGGGACAAGATAACCCTTTCCAAGACACAACCCCAGTGACCCATGTCCCCCAACTAGATCCCACTCCTATTACTCCATTCAGCTATCAATAGATTAATCCATCAAATTGATTAGTCCACTAATGAGCTCAGAGCCCTCATGATCCATCATTCCTTAAAAGCCCCATCTCTAAAATTCATTGGGGACCATGCTTTCAACACATGAGCTCTGAGGAGGCATTCCAGATCCAAACCATAACACCGTATATGAACTTATTAGATTCCTTGAAATAGGGAAGGATGACAGGTACATATTAATAGGAAAAACTAGTGAACAAAATAACTTGGTGAAGTTTCAGGAAATGCTACTTTTACTCAAGGAAAAGGAATGGAGAGGTAGGGTAGAGAGGAGGGAGTGAAGTATACTGTAGATCCGAAGGTCCCTTTTCTTAGGCACATTACACCCCCTTCTAGTCCTACTCACTTCTTCCCTTGCCATAGCCTGCTTACCTGCAACCACTTTCTATTAAACTCATCCTAGAGAGAGCTCAACACTCCACTCTCTTTCCTTGCATCCTGAAAAAAGTACCAAGAATCAAATAGGCAAGACTATATCCTGTGCTCTCTTTTTCCACATCGTGACACCAAGTGCTAGGTTGATAAGATATCCTCAGTGCAGTGGTTGTGAGTGCCCCACTCCACCTGACATTCGCATTATCTTTCTCAGACATTATATATAGAAAGTTTCAGTGATGCTTTATGAGCATAGACCCTCAAACTTTACCTTTCACTTGGCATGGTGCTAGTAAACATGCTGAGTAAATTCATGAAGTAGCACAATCTTCAACTACCATTAAAACAGCATTCTAATTTATTTGTTGAACAGTAATAATATTTATTACGTAGGTAACGTAACTGAGCAGTTACTGAACAAGACTTCAATTTGACTTTGGAGTTGATCTTTCCTTAGGTCCCTGAGTATCACACAGAAAATGAACCAAGAGACAGTGAAGAAGTTAGAATTAAAGGAGCAGCCTAAAAATTTTTTGGAAACTTCAATGTAAAATTATCTCTCTATATTTATGCATATCCACAAACATATATATTTGTGATAATTCATGCAAATATGTGTGGTAATTTATGCAAATTATTACACACATATAATAAGCACAGGAACCATTTGGGAACAGGTTCTTCAAAATGTGCTGAACTAGGCTTGGATTCCTCTTATATTTTCACTTTGGCTCAGTTTTGGAGCTAACTCAACACTCAATTCTACTAAATTTCATTCAAAAGCCGAATATCTAGCATACCCTGAAATCACTGAAAAAATAGCAAATATTCTCAAAAAGATGTTTACTTGAGTACATCCCTAGTGTTTTACATAATTTGCATAGAAAAACTTGTAAAAAAATCTTCTTCCTCATCCTTAAAGTTTTCTACACAGTATAAACAGATGATTTTTTGAGTATTTCTCTGCCTTTCTAACCATTTACAGTGATTTATATAATGACTTTAGGAAAGTTTCAGTATTTAATGTTTTCAAAATGATTCATGCTGAAGAATTAAAATAAACTTTTGAAACTTTTATAAGGCAGGTTAGAGGAGAATTCTTATTTATTTTTGAAAATTTGAGCAGCTGAAGCAAGAAGAAATAATTAGTTCATTTGAGTGAATCAAGAAGAGAGTCTGCCTCTCTTAAAATTTAACTATTGGATTATTACCTGATCATTTTTTACAAGTTTATGGTAGAAAGAGACTAGCTAATTTCAGAAAACTCTTACACATCATTAATGAATTTACTGGCTCAGTATCACTGATGTGAAGAAATCACATGCTAAAACTGACAGAAAGCAGGTCTCTGCAGGACTGTTCATTTCAAAGCTAATTTCTAGACACACTGTGCCTCTCGTTATTGGGAGGGGGTCAACCTGAATATTTTTATTATAAGAAGGGTAAAAATTATCTCCTTTCATTAATAGAATACTCACTAGTTTTTCTCAAACACTGTAAAATAATACCTGGATACGGGTCTCCCTCACTTCTGCTGCATACATAATGGTTACCAGAATAATTCAACTTCTATTCTCAGCATACCACAAGATTGATCCATGACGATTGTCATGGCTTCATGTCACACTGCCAAATCCTTTCAATGGCTTCTTGCATTTGGTTAAAAACAAATCTAAAATACCACCCCCTACAATCCTAAATCCTTATATTGGCTCACAAAATGGTAAATTATATGTTCCTTCTCTCATTGTATAACCTGACCTTCTCTTTCAGGTTTTCTTTATCCCCAGTGGCCTTCTTGCACTTCCTGAACCCCGTTAAACATGTACCCAGCTTGGTGCCTTCCACTTGCTGGAATTTTATCTAAAATATTTTTTCTAGGACTATTTCCATGACTTGTTCTGTCATCTCTACTCAATGATCATGTTGTCTGAGGGCCTTTCTTGACTGTGCTATATAAAAAAATTACTTCTTTCTATTCTGGTGCTCCTTAGCTTCCACACCTACCATGTACCCAATCTTTCAAATTTCATAGCCTATGTATCCAAACTAAAATTTGAACTCCACAGATCTTGTTTTCTTTATTCCCTATTGTTTTTCCAAGAATAGAGAACAGGATGCAGTTGTGCTCAAAACATATTTTTAATAAATAAAGAAATATGGATAGATAACAATATGGAAATTTGAACAGTGAAACAGCTGAGTTTGGGCTCAATTTTGTTCTTCTTTTATTAGTAAAGATGTTATTGTAAAGACATTACAGCTGGCCTAACAGGTGCCAACACAAATGTTTGAAGCTCACAGATAAAAGGTTTTGTGGAGGTGGTGGTGTGAGTGTGTCTCGAACTGATTCCTCTGCAGCATGCCCTGGAGGTCACACAGACTTAAATCATGAAACTCACCCAATACAACAGGTGTGACCCAGGAACCTTAGCCTGCATTTGGAATTTCAATATGCCAACTAAACCACCACATACCAGAAACAATAAGAGTTCAAAACTGGTTGCCAGATTCTGCTCCTGGTTGCCAGATTCTGCTGCATTTCAAATATTTATAGACATGCTTTGCCTTTATATTCAAATATTTGAAATATATATATATATGTGTGTATATATATATATATATATATATATATATATTTATTTATTCTTGTTCTCTTCTTCCTTGAATTCAGAATTCCTTTTCCCTTCACATTCATCATATTTTTACCTTCCTGAAAAATGCCAGTTTTCCCAGTTCTAGAATATCTCTGCTATACTTCCATGTTCCACCTGGATACCACTTGGTGGGGAAAGAGGCTTTAGATTGCCATGCTATTCCTGAAGCCAGCCTGTCCCAACACCACCCTGTAGGCTCTGCTAGGAGGAAACAGAGTATATCAAAGATTTGGAATGAGTGACAACAGGGAGCAAGTGTTCCTGTTGGTGCCAGCTCTGCTCTGCATCTTTTGGATAACTTCTCTGTAAATGGGCATGCTCTAAACCTGGCAGGAAAAGTGACAGAGAAGTTCTGGAGGAAGGGAGTTGAGAGGGTGTTAGTGACTGGTAGTTGGCAGCAAGAGTGCTGCTCAGCTCATTTGCAGTTTTTCTCACTGCAGATACCATTAAGGTGGTTCCACAAAGTGAATGGAAAATGAGGAGAAAATCCATTACCAATATACTTTTGAAAACTAACCTATGAATTTGTAAGGGAACAAGGAATCAAATGGAACAGGAAATTAGGAAGGATCACTGAAATAGAGTAAGGAGACAGGAAGCTAGTTTTTCTTAATTTTGAATTTTATTCTAATTTTACTTTAGGAAAACACACTAAAATCAAACTGAGAAATGAGCTGGGCATACTATTGTGGATTTTTTATTATAAATATAGGGATTTTATCTCAATTCTTCAAAGAAAATGTCTACTAATATTGATGATTAGTTTTTCATCTATAACCAGTAAATTGCCATACTTTGAAGTAGAAAAATTAAAATTGCAAGTGCCAAGAGTCACACTTTGAAAATTTACTGAAGATAATTCTACCATAACATGAAAGCCCAGACAGGAAGGAAAATAATATTTGTTGAGCAACTAATACAAGGAAGACACATTTCAGATAATCTGATCTGATCACCCCACGACAATCCTGGAGATTTGATTACCCATTCGAGGGAGAAACCAATGCAGTTTTGGAATGATTGACTAACTTGTCCAAAACAAGCAATCCTGAGAAGCTGATTTAATCCTGTTCCTGCCACTACTTGAGATAAGAGTCTGTGAAGATGAATGTTCACTAGACCCTCAATAAGTTTAGTAAGTTTTCTATGAACAACATATTTTCGCATCCACATTTAAATCATCCAGAGCTTCTGGCAGCTGGGTTTTGGGAACTAATATTATTATACCCTTATTTCAATGAATCTTCATAAATCAACAAAATGTATTGATAATCACATGTATGTTTGTGTGTGTGTGTGTGTGTGTTATGTAATGTCTCATAATCTACCCCCACTTGTCAGACTGAGTGACATCAATCAATCCCTCTATTATATCTGCTTACTGAGAATTACACCATTGAACAGTTTGACCAATAGGCCAAGATAACTGTACTTAATGTACTTTAAATGCGTGAGTGATTTCTACTAAATTATTCATGTTTGTTACCAAACTTGTTTATATGCTACCAAAATATAAAATTTAACTAGATTTATATAAAAGACTAAAATAATAGTAGAGAAAAATGCTAGATTGATGAAAACTAGATTGAATGCTTTATGAAGATGAATCTTGAAATGATTCTTGTAAAACCAGGTGTAACCCAAGCATCTGGAAGGATTGTGGGTAGGGAACTCCAAAATTAAAAATGATTCTAGAATCAAATTATTATACAACCACACTTTAGGACTTGCTGCATTCTAAACAATCCAAAATGAGAAAACAGAAGAAGCATTATATGTGTGACTTAGATAAACTGACAACTGTAATTTCAATTACAAAATACATTTGTTCTACAATGAAAATCAGTAAATTAATAAACATTTGTCTAGTTTTAAAAACTTAAATATGTCTGCATCACTTATCATGATATTCTGCTTTAAGTAACTGGCTCGATTAATAAACCAATCCATCTTTAGTGCCTCACTGTATTAGTGTTCTATTAACAGCTTCAAACATCACAATTTGCTTTTCACTGTTCCTGTAGGTCAGAAGTCTCTGCTCAGGATCTTATGGAGGTGAAATCAAGGAATCATGTGGGGCTGCCATCTGGGGCTCAGAGTCCTCTTCCAAGCTCACCAGTTGTTGGCAGAGTCTATTTCCTTTGCAATTTCAGGATTGAGGCCCTGTTGTCCTGCAGACTGTTAGTGAGGGTCTGCTTTCAGCCCCTAGAGGCTGCCCACAGTTTCTAGACACGTGGTCTGCAAAGCACTCCCAGAAACAACATTTGCTTTTTTCCTGGTCAGCCAGTCTCTCTCTGACATACTCTTCTAACCAGCTAGAGAAAATGCTCTACATATAAAGCATTCATGTAATTAAGTTGGGTCCACCTGGATAATCTCCCTTTCAATTTTCTTTCTGAAACAGCTGTATTGAGTTCTAATTGATACACAAAGAACGATATACATTGAATGTGTACAACTTGATGGACATATGCAAACACCCTTACCTTGATGGTGGTAATGGTATTCTCCCTTTCTTAAAGCACATGCCGCCATATTGTATAACTTAATCACTAGAAAGAAACAAATTATAGTCACAGTCCCTGGGATTGGGCAGGACACATGCAGAAGGGTGGATGAGACTATGAGGGCACATGAATTCTGCCTATCATGTCACATAGGGTCATACATAATCCATGGTACTCCCATCTGCCCTGTCCACACTGAATAAGCAAAGCCACACCAGAGCATATGGCTCCTATAGCCTCTGTCTTCTGCTTTCACTCCTTCCTTTGTCATTCTTCTGTCCCTCCCAAAGCAATCTAAATGTTTACAGGGTAATAGGAAGCTCAGAAAAATATTAACAAGTGGTTGCTCTATCTAAAGAAAGAAATTCTGATTTTTATGAACAAAACACTGTGGGAGGAATTCTCAGTTGATTTCAGTCAGACAGCCTCCTACTCTCTGACACCCACATCACTTTTATTTAAAATAAGACTTAGTTAAAAAGGAAAATGAATTTATTTGGGGTATTATTAGTTTGGGTTGGTGAGAATAGATCAAGATCGTGATTCCTAAAATAATCACTTGTTCTCTCCAACAATAACAAAAAAATACTCCAAAATAAAAATTCAAATAATAACGAATTAGAATAATAGCAATAATAGTTTGAAGCAGTATCAGAAAATTGGAGAGGGGGTTGTGATCAACTTTGTGATGAAAGAAGACCCAGCTAATGAGATACAATTTTTTGTTTGTTTTTATTAGCTATATATAATCCCACATGTATGGGATATCATTTGTTCCATTTCAGTCCTAAGTGCCTCCTCTTTCCCTCCACTTTTCAGCTCCCCCTCTGCACTACTGGCCTTCCCCCCACCTATTTATTGTTTTTATAAATTGATACTTAACAGATGGTACAGTCACACATGCACAGCAGATACACACACACTTATACACACACACACACACACACACGTATATTGTTGTTGTTTTGTTGGTGTTGTTTTGTTTTGTGGTACCAGGGATGAACTCAGGAGCACATGACCAATGAATCACATCCCCAATCCTATTTTATATTTTATTTAGAGACAGGGTTTCACTTTGACTGAGGCTGGCTTTGAACTCGTGTTCCTCCTGCCTCAGCCTCCCAAGTCACTGGGATTACAGGCATGTGCCATCACACCTGGCCTAGATATAATTTTTAAAAAAGCAAGTGAGTGGCACAGCATTGTGACCCTCAGGTACAGACATCTTGCTGTTTCCAGCTGCATCAATCTGTGCTTTCCACTCTACAGGTGTAAAATAGCCTCCACTTCCTTGTAGTGTTAGTGCCAGGTAGGAGGTGAGCTTTAGGTTATCCTGCACTTTCTCCATATTCTCTTCCATCTTGGGATGCAAAAGGGAGCATAACTTACATGAAGGAGGAAGAAATGGTAAAACTCACTTCTAAAGCATAAACACGTTTTCCAAAGACCTTTCCTATGCCCAAAGAAGCAGGTTACTGAAAGTAAATAACAACTGGAGAAGATGGTTACAGCAAACTAAGCACCAGTGAGAAGATCTGACCAGATATTTTTAAGATCTGTTCCTAATCTATTGTTATAGGAACCTAAGAACATAAGTCATATCCTAAACTATTTAGAGATACCAGGAGTCAAGCAAAGGGTAAATATGGACCTGTAGTTAGGAGTCATCATGTTCTCATTCTGTATACTTACCAAAAAATCAATCAATCAATCAATGATTCCTTCTTCAACCTATCCAGATCTTACCCAATGGGTATACAGACAGTCTCTCATTTGAAACAAAAATGTGATTATTTATTGTAAATAAATGACCTTCCAAATCACACATGGTTTCTAAACTCATCAATAAAAAAAATGGACTTACAGATTGGATTAAAAACCAAGACCCAACAATATGCTGTCTCCAAGACTCACCTCATAGGCAAAGACATCCACAGACTGAAAGTGAAAAGATGGGAAAAGTCGTATCACTCATATGGATTATGTAAACAAATAGGGGTTTCCATCCTCATATCAGATAAAATGGACTTCAAGTCAAAGTTATTCAGAAAGGACAAAGAAGGGTCATTTCATTCTACTGAAGGGAATTATATAGCAGCAGGACATAACGATTTTAATATTTATACTCCAAACAAATGGAGTATCTATGTACGTCAAACAAACTCTTCTCAATTTCAAGAATTGAATAGAGCACAACACAATAATATTGGGTGGCTTTATCACACCTCTCTCGCTACTGGACAGATCTTGTAAATAAAAACTAAATAAAGAAAATATAGAGCTAAATAATGCAATCAATAATTTAGACTTAACAGACATACATAGAATATTTCATCCATCAACAAGCCAACACATTTTTTTCTTGGCAGCACATGGATCCTTCTCTAAAACAGACCATTTCTTATGGCCACAAAGCAACTCTTAATAAATACAAAAAAAAAATGGATATAATACCCTGCATACTATCAGATCATAGTGTACTGAAATTAGAAATCAATGATAAAATAGAAAATAGAAACTACTCTAACACATGGAGACTAACTGATACACTATTGAATGACAAATAGATAATAGAAGAAATCCAGGATGAAATGAAAAAATACTTAGAGGTAAATGAAACATTGATATAACATACCAAAATCTCTGGGACGCTATGAAGACTTTCCTAAGAGGAAAGTTCCATTGCACTGGGCTCATTTATTAAAATAATAAAAAGTCAACAAATAAATGACCTAACATTACATCTCAAAGCCCTAGAAAAAGAACAAATCAACACCAAAAACAGTAGAAGACAGGAAATAATTAAAATCAGAGCTGAAATGAAATTGAAGCAAAAGAATAATTCAAAAAATTGACAAAACAAAAAGTTGGTTCTTTGAAAAAAATCAATAAAATTGATAAACCCCTAGCCACACTAACAAAGAAAAAAAGAGAAATCCCAAATTACTAAAATACTTGATGAAAAAGTAAATATCACAATGGACACAACTGAAATACAGAAGGAAATTAGAAACTCTTATGAGAATTTATGCTCCAATAAAATAGAAAATATTGAAAACCTTGACAAATTTCTAGAGACATATGACCTACCTAAATTGAATCAGGAGGTCATACACTATTTAGAAGAATTTCAAGTAATGAAATAAAAAACATTATTAAAAACCTACCAATTAAGAAAAGCCCAGGACCAGACAGATTCTCAGCCAAGTTCTACAAGACCTTCAAAGAAGAATTAACACCAATACTCCTCAAACTATTCCATGAAATAGAAAAGGAGGGAACCCTTCCAAACTCATTCTATGAGGCTAATATCACCCTAATTCAAAACCAAAGACACATCAAGGAAAGAAAACTTCAGACCAATATCCCTGATCAACATAGATGAAAAAATTCTCAATAAAATTCTGGCAATTCACATTCAAAAACATATTAAAAAGATAGTGCACCATGATCAAGTGAGGTTCCTCCCAGGGATGCAGGGTTGGTTCAACATATGTAAATCAATAAAAGTAAAAGAATTGCCTGAAATATTATTAACTAAGCTGAACTACAAATAATACAGATTTTAAATAATGTTTTTTAAAAAACTAGATTTACTGCAAGAATAATTTGGACTTTCAATTTATAGAACTAAAAAGAAATTTTTCCTATTTTCAATATCCAATTTTATTGTCATTCAATACTTGTTATTTGAATAAGAAAGTGAATCATGACTTTCCAGGATAATTATTATCAATTCTAGTATAAAAGAATAATTCTACACTAGGTTTTGTAATTTAATTGAAAAACATTTTACAATGAAGTTATCAGAAATATGAAGAAATACCTAAAATCTCAGCCACCAGAGATCAACTCTACCTTATGAAAACTGAGTTAGGAACAGAATAGAACCAAAACATCCAACTAAATTGTTTGGAATGAGAACTTAAAGTAGCCCCCTGTTTTTCTCATCTCTTTTAATTATGCCCATTTTTATTATAGCTACACCAATATTTCACACTCTATATCTCTCCTCTTACCATGTGTCTGAGAAAAATTCTTTATGGTCATTCACTTACATGGGAGTGTAAAATAGCACAATTTGGGTATCATATTTGCACTTTCATAAAAGGTCAGATATATATTTACCCTATGACTCATCAAATCTATTCCCAAGGATTCATGCAAAACCCATGTCCCCAAGGAGCTTCTTGAGGAAGACCTGGAATAAATTCAACCATAATAGTCAAAAAGCAGAAATCATATTATGTCATATATTATGACATATATTATGACATATATGACATTCATAATCATATATTATGTCCATTGGGAAAAAAACAAATCAATTGAAGAATAAAATGAAATACAACTGAAAAGTGAAAAGGATTGAACTACTAAGACATGCTATAAGACTGGATCATGACAACAGCTTGCTGACTAAAAGAATGTAGACACAGAGGAGGTTTATGTATGATTCCATCTATGTGAAAAACACAAAAGTAATATCCGGTAGCAGAACCGGATTCTTGGATTCATCAGAACACAAAAAGATTAACTGGGAAGGGACTCAAGGGAGTTCTTCAGTGATGAAATAGTTTATATCTTGAAGAGGGGTGTGGATCACATAGGTGTTTGCATTTGTCAAAGTTACACAATCTGTAATTAAAGATATGTGCATTAAATTAGATATAAACTCTAATAAAATTCAATTTTATAAAATGTCATAGGAAGTTTTCTTAGTTAAAATAAGTATGAAAACATAGGGTGAACCAAAGTAAATTTCTAAAACAGTACTACTGAACACTATGAGTCTCCTAGAAAGAACTGTAGTAAGATTTTTGCCACACAATATTTTAAAGAGTACTTTTAGAAACGAAGCCTCCTCAGAACACAATTCTAAGTTAAAATTTTTATCTAATACATAGAAAAAGTAGAGATAAAAATTGTGTGTGTGTGTGTGTGTGTGTGTGTGTGTGCATGTATCTTAAAGGTATTATGGTAGGAGTGAGACCAAATTAAGAAGACATCTATTTCCATGACATAATGACACATATCCTATCTTTGGTGCCACCTGTTAATAAGGTCAGGAAAAGAATGGAAATTATTACAGAGCTTAGAGAAGATTAGAGGAGACAACTGAAAGAATAGCAGAGGGAGATGCCCAGGACCGTAAAAGGATCAGGCAATTGAGACTTCAGTTCAGAGAAGCCAGCAGTTGTATGGGAAGAGTTAGGAGTTTTATTTTTGGCTCTGCTGCAGACACGGCAAGGGGCCCCTGGGCGATTCACACATGCAATTTATGACACTCCAGTTGGCTTTGTATATCTGTCCTGTGAGTTTGTAATTGTCTGTGACTAGTGGCAGCTGTCATTGGAGTACAGTAAGCAAGGTGATCCCTCTCTGCTACAGGCTTGGGAGACACCAAAGCTACAGGACAAAATTTGCTGGTGAAGAAAATGAAATATTATTAGCCAGGATTGTCTGTAAACAGGTCACCTTGTGGATCATGTTTGTGGATTGCAATCCTCGCTGTAATGGGACCCAGTGTTTCAGAGCTTTCAGAGAACTGCAAAGTACACTCCCAGGGCTGGAGGCAGGGAGCAGCTTTCGGATAACTGGGGCAGACATCCCAAGGCTAAGAGATAACTGACAGGCGTCTCCATAACCACCATCACCAAAAACAGTGGGTGAGGAGGCTTTGGACCTTTCACATCCATCATTCATGCATTTGTAAATAACATTGGCTTTCCAGAAAATGTTTACTGATCATCGTGAACAGATATTATGCATAAAAACAAATCCCATTATAACGTGTCTTCACTTCTCCTCTCTGGAGCATAATCCATTTTTCCATGATGTCTCCTACAGCAAGTTGTGGCCTTGTCCAGGACCCATTCGGTCTTGGTAGTCAGGTTTCCCATCTCATGCTTGAGGTGCCTTCAGAAGAGTGCCTCACACCTACTTAACACACTCCAACGTACTGGGGACAAAAGAGCAGTATGAAGGAAAAACAGTAGTGGATGGATGAAGGGGTGATGGCTGGAAGATGGACAAATGGATGGCACAATTCAACACAGAACGTCAGCTGAGTGGAGACAAAACAAATTTAAAGATCAACACTAGGACTTCAATTTGAGTCAAGAGGGGATAACCCCATTCCTTGCTGGTTTTTCCTGATGTGTATTTTTTTAAGGTTCTGAACAGAAAAAGTAAACAAACATAACAAAACAGAGAAAAAAAGAGAAAAGTTGACTAGGGAGTTCAGGACTTGAAGAAAAGAATGGTAATAATGTCCCTGTGTCTTCTTTTTGTTTTCCATGCATCCTACAGGGCACTGATGAGATTTGTAGCCCAGCACCATCAACAGGCACCAAAAAGTAGGAAAAAAAAGTCCCAAGGAAAGCCTGGGCCCTCTAACCAAAGAACTGAATACACAGTGAGGCAGAAGTATAGAAAACCAAAAGAAAACTTCCCTTTCCCTGAGAATCACGGGGGCTAGGGAGCTGAAGTTCTAGTCCCACTCAGCATAATGAAGGTAGGGCAGGTAGCCTCCTACTCCTCTCCTGGTAGATGCCAATGGAAGCAAATGGAAAGCATAACTTAGATGCACACCCAGAGCAAGAGGTGAAGTGAGGCGGTACAAGGGGAAGGTAGTCTGGTTTCCACACCATGACACGATCAGTTGGGTCAACTGGGGTGTGGCCTGAACTGAGCTGTGACCCTCTCCAGGCCTTTACACTCCAGGCCTTTTACCTATACTTTTTTAGACATCCTATCAAGAAAGGATTAGTTAAAGGTCTAGGATATCATCACAACACAATACCCAAGGACTCTTTCTCAGCATTCTAAGAACCACCGAATCTCTCAACCTGCGTGAGGAAAGGACACCAACACCAAGATGACATGGATACAGAGCACCCGCAAGGGTCAAATGCAGCTATCAGAGACCAGAGACGTGGCTCGACAGGCAATTTCAGAAGTGCTCCAAACAAACAAGAAGAGAGAAAGTCTCAACAAAGAAGTACAAGATATAAAGAAGAAACCAAATAGAAATTTTGGAAGGAGAAATAAAATAATAAATAAATAATAAAATAATGAAAGGCTTAAGATAGGCCCAATCACATAATGGATAGAACAGAGAAAAGAATTCAAACATTCAAAGATACAGTAGATACTATCCAGTCAGAACAATTGGGAAATAATAGGCAGAAAAACAAAATAAAAATCAGGGCCTCAGGACCTGGGGCACTCTAATAAAAGCTCTCACATTCATATCATCAGAGTCTTGGAGAGGAGAAAGAGAGTGGGACTCAAAAAGCAGGAGGAAATAGATGATGACTTCAAACTATGGCAAAAAGACATAGACATATAAATTCAAGAAGGTGAGCAAATGTCAAGCAGGAAGAACCAGAAGAAATCCATGCCAAGTTTCAACATAGTCAAACTCTGAAAAAGGATACATTAAGATAAAAACTACAAAAGTCAAGAAAGAGGATCTGAGATCTAGTTAACAAAAGATTAGCAAAGGGAGGTCCCAGCATGGCACAAAAAAAGTGCCTGCTGAATGACAGCCACCTAAAGACCAAGAATCCAGTGGCATGGCTAAAATAAGAAAGTGTGGATGTGGCCCACTAATTTTATGAGCATTATTTGTACCATCATAATAATGTGAAAACTGATGATCAGCTTAACCAAATATCCTCACATTCCTAGGCAAGTGGAAAAGGAAGCACAAGTGAGAGAACAAATCATTGGTCTCTTCACTGTAGTGCAGCAGAGTCAATGACTCATATAATGGCGGGAGCAATAGAACATATCTAATATTAATAAATAATATTTACATTTTTCTAGATTAACTATGCAGAAAATCATGTTAATAATTGTGGGGTTTTTTTGATGACCAGGAATATTTCTGCCTCAGGGCCTTTGCATTTGTTGCAATGGTGCCCATTAGAGAATGAGCTTTCATTAGATATTCAATGAGTAAATAAATACGTGTTGAAGATTATCTCTGAGGAGCAAGATGACAGCTGTAAAGGGGCAGGTGGCTTGGAAACTTGCTGTTTTTTTCATTATAAATCTTATTTTTCTATGACTTTACAAAATGAGGATTCACTCAATCCATTGGGAAAATACATTTGTTTAAAAAGATGAACTAATCAAATATAAAGAGGAAAACTTTCTAACACGATATTTGAGTCTGAAAAATACTTAGGTTGTCTCTGAGAGGTTTTCAGAGGTATGTGAATTTGACTTACTTTGATACCTAATCGATGACTAAGTAAGATAATAAAGGAGTTGGGGAGGAAAACTATTGAATCAAAGTAAAGATTTAATGCTTCACAGAAGAGCTACTCACTGAAGTATTTTCAAGATAGATCTGAAGAGATAAACAGGTGAAGATAATTCAGGGGTTTTAAAATCTATAAAAATCAACCTGAAAATTATTTTAAGTTTTTTTTCTTGTACACTACTTAGAAAATAGGCATTGGGAAAAAGAAGCAATTCAAAGTTATTTGAATTTTATTGCTCAGAAACACTGTTAATGTATCTGCGAACCTTCTTCAGTTCTATTCCAACTTGTATATAAACATGTGTCATGTTCTGTGTATGCTGTGTGTGTTTGTATGTCCTGGTGTATGTGTATAACTTTCCAATGAATTCCTGATGCAAACACTTTCAGAGGGGGTCTGGAACACTCCTTTCTTGGAAGCTGGAAGCATTTATACTCTAGTGACTTCCTAGCCACTGTTGACCTGGGGTAGGTTGGGTGCTTGACCTTGAGGTTAAAGTTTCCATGTCTCCTGTTACTAATCTCCTGAGACAGCTTGTCCCCAGACAATGTTTCTTTCGAACATTTTTTGTCCAACTCTCTTCTCACAATAAACCACTAAGAAGCTAACGATCTAAGGATGGTGAAAGCTGATCCTTGGAAAACCACATCACATTTCTTGAGATACCCTTTGAACTTGGATCCTCTTGTAGAAATTTCATGGAGGTATGAATTTCCCTACTAAGAAAATTGTCCCTGCTTTTGATATTGAGGAACATTCAGATTAAAACAGTGTGTTAAGATAATAGCTCTGTGGGGTAAAAACACACAAAGAGCACACCAAGAAATAGCTTTCCAAAACCAAAATTCCTTTTTGTCCACTCATCATTCTGCATTTTTATAAATCAAACGTCAATGTTCATCCTTGTTTCATTTTTTCTCCCTTGCAGATCCTGCGGAGTATATGATCATGTCATGATTTAGCCAGTCACACACTTCCAAGCCTATGTGAAAAGAGAAAAAACAAAAACACACTATTTACCTTAAACTTATCATTCTTCCACTTTTATTTATCACAGGTATGTGAAATAGTACCAAACTAAAATCAAAACAAAGAGAATTCCCTGGAATATAACAGACTGAAATTCCAAAGCAAATTTCAGAAAACCAGGAAATTACTGCTCCATGCACTATTATCACATTAGAAATTTGCCAATGTTGGTTTAACAAAAAATATTGTCTCTCAGTTCTGCAGGAAATTGTGCATCTGTTTTGCTGCCTTTTCAACACACTGTATTAACCTTTGGGCACCAATTGACTTGTCCTGATGAAATTTGATTAAAGAGCTACTTTAGTACAATGGATCCTCTTATTTCCTCAAGTATTTACAGTGTAAAATTCGGTTAAATATTAAATTTTTGTATTCACAAATGTTCCATACCACCATTTTTATTGTCCAAATACAACTAGCTGCATTTATCTGCTACAATGGCATTTTTCCTTTGTGTATTTTCTAATTGGACTTTAAAAAATCACAGATTTGATGTTGACTGGAAATCTAATCTCACAAAGGGTGGAGGAGTATGTTTATTCTTTTGGAGGTAATATATCAGTCCAGCTTAGATCTAAATGCACAGTTTACTTCTAATTGTAAAGAGTTAAAAAAAAAAAGTAATCCTGACCCCTTCTCTTCTTCTTTTTTTAATGGAAAGAACTCTTTAATACAGCCACAAGTGAAAATAATCATGAATAATTCCTTAACATGAAATGTCCAACTAATACACAGATTATTCCAGTTATTTCAAATTTTATAGTTAGACACAAACAAATCAGGTTCAAACTAGGCACATCTTCCCATTTGATTACTACACTATTAAGTTTTCCTTTTCTTGCCACCTACTTATTGACAAAAGCAGTTAATTTATACTGTTGAATCTCCAAGTCTGTGTTTTGCTGCTTTGTATGTTTTGCTTCTTCTCATGGTGCCTGGATTGAAGCCAGGTCCTCACACATAATAGGTATACTCTACCACTGAGCTACAGCCCACCCACAAGGTTCTTCTTTTAACAGGCACAAATACAATATTTACCCTTAAAATAATTTTGCATTTTAACACATCAATCTCTCAGTATTTCTCAAGCACTTTAACACTAAAGAGAAGCAAGCAATGAGGTGCACATTAATCCTTCCCCCCCAGGCCCAGTGAGACTCCAGTAACTGGGCCCTCCGTTGCACACCTGGGAGTTGTCAGGTGAGGAGCAGTGAGTCCTTCTCCTTGGTACCCAGGGAGAGGTATCTGCCTCTTGAGGGGGCATCTGTGCTTCTCTTTTCTGTGTCCTTGGATTTCTCTCCAATTCACACATACCACAGTGACTTGCTATGATGATGAGAGGCCAAAGCCTCAGTAAGAATACTTTTGCAAAATCAGTTCTGCTAAAATATTACCTGAGAAAGTAAAGAATGTAGCAGGACTTCTTCCTCTGCATACCTGGCAGTACTCAGGAAGCTTTTTCTTCCTTGTTTCCTGACATGGACCTCAGTCACCCTGAATCCATAGTGGTGTCTCCATGGGTAGGTACTAAGGAGAAAGGAGCCCTGCTCCTCACCTCACAGCACCCAGGTGTCCTGAGCTGTGTAATCTTCCAGGTGGGTCCTTGAACCTGACTGCAACTTCTCCAAGGACATTTGGAATGGGCACTGTGGCATTTTCAAAATGCACTTTCCAAGTTCTCATAAAAGTAAGCAGGCCTCCTTCCTGCTCCAGGAAGAACCAGATGGAATCCCCAGTCAACTGACTTTGAGATTGATAGCCCAGTGTGCTGCCAGGGTCAAGGGGATGAACCCATCCAAGTCCAAGGAGAATTGGTGGTGACAGAGGAAACCACGCACACTCTCTTCAGTGAAGAACTTTTCCATGGGTCGCACAAATGGATTGATTTCATTAAGTTCACATTTGCTGGGTTCTTCTCAACTCTGCCCAGGAAGAACTCTTTGACGCATTCTCGGCTACCAGGCCTGCAGCAGACCTCTCACCTTGGAGTCCACGTGAGCCCGGCACCATCGCAGAGTCCGAGGTGGTCCAGGAAGCCTTGCAGTCCCTCGAGCAAGACCTGCTCAAAAGTCATCATCACCACCAGCCAGGTACCTCGAGGACCAGCCTGACCCTTTCTCTTCTTGAAAAGCATGTGTTTTGTTTCTTCCAAAAGGAGAACAAGAAAAAGTAATAAAACTCTCATCTAAAGAGAAATTGAAGATATTTATAACTCAAATTACAGTGCATGAGAAACTATCTCAAAAGTAGTGAAAACAGGTTTAAAAGCTCATCGGAGTGAAAGAAGCTGTCATACTCAGTCATCAGAGCACAGCTGTCTACAGAGATGGCACGTTTTGAGAAGGCGGTGGGACGAGCATCCCATGTCAGAAACAACCAACGTATGGTGTGGAAACACGTTAATTCTTGCCCTAGTCCCGCAGAAAGCCTTCTGCTTGGGGAAGAGAGCCTGAATCCCAAGGATCCCAGTAGCTACAAATCCTGATTAGGTAGAAGGAAGAACAACTCACCAACACATGCACGTCTGTGGAAGTGTACTTCTGTGTGAGTTGGGGAGACTCCCTGCTACCTGGGAACCAGTGCCACACACATAGGACTATGGTGGTCCTGTAATCCAATCATCCTGTTAAGACTCATCTCATCCAATGAACTGGAAGCCATTAGGAAGAAGTAAGGGAAAGGACAGGAAAAATGAACCACAGATAAGTATTACTCCAGAGCAGTAGGCCTCCATGAGTTTGAATAATTTAACAAATCAAAAACAATTTTCACAGCAGAGATGCAATAATGGTGAGGTTAGAGAACATAACATATGAGCTAACAGGTCTCAGTAAAAAGGTAGAAAAGAAAGGAAAACCACAGTGGAAATGAAGGCAACCTTTACACTGAGGGAAACAGAAATTTAAAGTAAGCAACGTAAGAGTGAAGTTTTACAGAGAAAATGTGAGCTGTGGAAGACAATCAAAGCAGAACCTGCATGAGCAGAACCACCCTTGAGAAAGAAAACCAGTCTTCTGAGTGGAATATATATTTATAGATAAAAATCTGGGAACTTTTCCAGAAATAAAAAGGGTTGACTTTACTAATGGAAACAATGTATTTTATCCTAGAAAAAAATATTGCTCCATGTACAATGACAAGCACCAACATAGGTCCTAGTAAAATTGCAGGACTTCGAAGATAAATAAGAAAATAAACAAACTTTTGAGCATACACACATATGCAGAGAAAAGATCCGAGTCACCCACTAAAAAAAATTTCAGATTGTCCTCAGAAACGCTGTCAGCAACACCACTCAATAACAGGATACAGTGGGCCATACTCAAAGGTATCAAGAGGAAAACACATTAAGATAGAAGAATATTCTACCCAACAAACTGTTGGTCTCTGGCCTACAGCACTCTTTGAGTCAAACACTGTGTCTGGAAAATAGTCAATGGATGGATTATTGAATGAGCTTTGTAATAACATTTGCTGTTTTTTGTTTTGTTTTGTTTTGTTTTTCCTCTTTGGGCACTCATGGAATGGTATCTGTCTAGCAAAATTAGAGATACGGGAGTACAGTTCAAAAGAAAAGAGGTATATTTGTGAATCATTAGAAATTAGGGAAAAAAAGTATAAGTCGGGAAGTACTGAGAAAGTTCAAGGACAAACAACAAATTTTAAGAACACTTTTCTCAGAAGCAGATTCTATTAGACAGAGTAATAACACTAACAGAACTAAAATAATATAATTTGCCAGGAATTGTCATTTACACGAGCCCTTTACACGATTCAACTTATTTAATTTTCACAGGAATCATGTCGTTAGGTGTTATTAATATGACATTCATTTTACAGATGAAAAAGCTGAGGTATAAATTCTTTTGTCACTTGCCTAAGTCACACACCTCTCAAGAGCACATCCTGCCTTAACCCAGGACAACTCCACATGCACAGTGGAGAGGAAGTGGGGGTTAGAAGCTTACAGTGAAGGAGAAGAAGCATTTTAAGGCTATTCCATTGACAATGAGGTTAGACCAGCCAGAGAGGTTCGGTGATATTTGGCAATTAGGTGGACATCTGTGACAGTTTAGAAAACAATTTTGGCAAGCCTTAAAGGCAGAAACCAGACTGAGGTGAGAAGAGTATGTGCAGGCCAGGACAATGAAAGAGGAAATATAAATAAATAATTAGAAATGTTTGACAGGGAAGAGGTGTCATGGGAATCTCTTAGCATGTTCTGAATTTTTGTCCCTTCTCTGTAAGAAAAGGAGAGACCATTACTTTTGCCAAATTTGAGAACCACATCCCAACAAAATCCATGCGTGAGACATCTGCATTTTGTCTCCATGTCTTAAGTAAATAGACTTTGACTGACATGGAGACCACACAGTACATAAGCAGAGATGCAAAATGGATCCTTGGAGCACAAGCAGCAAAGAACGGTGGGCAAGTCCACAACTGTCTGCTTTCTCCTGGACATGCCTGCCTTAGAGGCAGACCCATTTGCAGCACTTTTTTGTATCCTTGTATAAAGCTTTGGGAATTTTGTTCTAGTTGGTGTTGCGGTGCATTATGTTGTTTATTTAGAATATTGGTATCAGAAGCTACATAGTTTTAAGAAAGTCACATTCTGAGATATTATCCAAGTAACAAGCTGCAAAACAATTAATAGTGTGGTTTTACCTAAATAAGAAGAGCTGCTTTTGAGCTCTTCTGCCTCTGCTTTGATTACCTGGTGATCTTGCTCAGTAACCATCTGTCTTCCCAAGTCGAGCTAAATAAAGCTGGTCTGTATGTGCTATAGACTTTTAGTTTGCAAATTCCCACTGCAGATCACATCCATGGAGGCTGGCCATCATAGGTAAATAGTCATGATACATTCAGGAGGGTTGGGCACATTGCTCCAATAAGGGAATTTCTTCATCAAAGTCACAAAAATAGTTGACCAGCTGTTGGAGCACTTCCCTGACAAGTTTCAAGATAATTTTTCTCTTTCCTTTCATGGAGGAGGCCAGCTACCTTTCCCCAGCTTTCTCCTCTTTTAAGCTTCTTACAGCATCTGGGAGAAAAACAAGAAGGAGATTTTGTGTTTGTGCTGTCACAAAACAGTCTGTCTCTACTTAGAAGCAGCAGAAAATGTATATACAAAGCATTGTACATAAAAAAAGGCAATCCTGCAGTTGGCAAGAGAGAGATGTGTGAACAGACACAAACAAGCCAGTGCTACTCATGCCAACTTGCTGAGACTCACACATCCTTGCAGAATCCACCGTGAGCAAAAGTCCTACATGGCACAAACTGATAGCAGAAGCTCCAAACTGACACAAAGAGCCTCCTGACTTTAGGGCCTTCACACATGCAGTTCATTCCACATAAACAGATATTCCTTGCTATGAGTTTTCTATAAGAGCTAAAAGAGCTCACTAAAATTTATAAAAGGTAAAAATTCAATCTTAGGCACATTGCCTGTCTCCCTCCCTCCCTTCCTTCCTTCCTTCCTTCTTTCCTTCCCTTCTTTCATATACCCAGTATATCACACAATCTGACACATAATATATACTCAATAAAATAATAAAAGTCAAAATTTCTCAACTCTCTGTAACTATATATGATATAGAGTTAGTTCTTTCAATTGAACCAAAAGTATCTGACGTAATCTTCAAAGAAGCCCCAAACATGTTATAAGACATACGTTTACCAATTTCTTGCCAGTACGACCTGTGTACACTGTAAGTTTTGAATCAACTTCCTTTTTCCAGTTTCCTTTAGGCCACCACTGTCATCTCCCAGTAGTTCTGTCCACTGCCTTCCACATTCCTTGCCCAAGTGAACCAAAACCAGTCTGAATCTCCCATCCCTAAGTCACCATTGCACACTTTCACATGCTTTCTCCTCCCTCTCAGGCTGCAAGAAGGGGTCAGATCAGAGCTAGCACAGCTGAGAAGGGCAGAGCTGAAGCCAATCCTGAAGAGCAGTACCCAGTAAGCTTCTGCTTCTGGGAGACCATGATCATCCTCTGACGCTCAGAGGGATGCATCAAAATCCCACCGCCTGTCCTACCTAGGTGGATGGATCTCGGCCTAAACAAACAGCTTAATTTGAGCCTAATAGTACCAGTGTGCACCAGCACAATGATTATAGGTATCACGACATCCCCACAGCATTTGCAGACTGACAATGACTGTAGCCTAGTAAAAAATCAAGAATTCCCCCTTTTTTCCAGTGATTGACTATTGAATGATTTCCCATGTATGTAATTCCTTACTAGTAACCCTAAAATCAGAGACTATAATTATATCACAAGACAGGGATGCCTTTCCATATTTTTTTCTGATGTAATATTACCTTATTTGAACTTGTATCATATGGAATGATACTATTGAGTTTTTTCCTTTTAGAGAAAAATATTATTTCTGCTTCACAGAATATACAAAATTATGGAGTATTTTAAAATTTGTCCTGCCAAAAAAGTTAATTTATGCTCTCTGAACCCCAGTTTCCTTTTCTGAAAAAGAATGAGATTACAATAATAATATCCATCTCATAAGGTTGTCTGAAGAAGTTCGTATAGCAAGGATTATTCCAGTGGTACCTGACATGTAACTGTTAGGTGTTATTGTTTTATGACATTAGCATGATTACTAACAGCATTCTAGAGAAGTAGCATCATTTTCACTTTACAGAGACTTTTATGAGGATGTCTATAAAAAGAGCTTCCATAGTAGATTTTTTTATATTAAGCACAAGTTGGAACAAAAATAAATAGGGCATATTTTGTGCTTCTGCTTCTACTATCTGTAAGGGGCTAATTTAAAAAGAGTTTCCTATGGGCAAGTGAATAAAATCTAAAATCCCTGTCTGTCCTTGTAACGAGGCTGGCTACTACTGAGGTACAGATTTTCACCATTTCCTTCATAGCATTTCCAGATATGATTCATATTTTAAGATTTATCAGAGTCATTTAATTTTTGTGATTATGTAGGTATTTGGCTACAGGAAGTGTGCTTAATTTTATAGCCTCTCTTTTTAGAATTTAACACGAAATTAGTTGTGAAAGCAGAATGTCGTGTGGAATGTGTGTCAAAAGATGTTCCCAGAGAATATTCGAATTTTAGTTTTACATTTTGAATTCAAAATGATTGTATCTCCACAAATAGATTAAATTTGAGATTAAATAACATTTTTGGACTTTATTATGACACAATATTCTTTAAAATGTGATATCCTGTCTTCAGCAGGACAAAGGCAGACTCAAGCCTGTCTGTCATCTTTGCCTTAACTCTGACCCCTGAGTTATTCTTATGAGGAAGACAGAATTAATTTTAAGCCATCTCTGAAGAGGACCAGGTATGACTTCAGTGTCCCATATGTGCTGCTGATTCACTACGTGAGTGAACTCCCTATTTGCCTTTATACATATGCAACACTGGCAGCTCTGGTCTTTGACTCTAAGCCATAGTTCTCTACACCCACAGTGCTGTAAAACCTGAGTACATGGGTGCTGCCAAGGCAAGCCTCATGTGTGCACCTGTGCAGATTAACTGCCTAGTGGAACTGGCCCTGCCTGACTTGCCCAGTCACTGATTCCATAGGTCAACGGGCCTTGCTGGTCTTTGACAATGTTCACTCATTCTTCACCATCACTAGTGACACACACAGTGTCTTCAGGTGTTGGGGTTGCCCAGCCCTGTCAGTCTATTGAGCATGATTGGACTTAGCTTTCCCATATGCAGTGCCCACATCTGATACATCGGCAACACCCAAGCAGCCTCATCCCAACAAGTCCAGAGAGTACAGATTTCCCAGTCCTCTAAATCCCCTACAGAATGCCATCAGAGTAGGTACATGACTTCACATTCTTTAGATTTATCGGATAGGAGGTAGACACTAGTCCACATATTTGGCACTTGATATGGAATACAAGGATCCCCTATCGTCCATGGATAGAGTACCTGGGGAGAGGGACAATTCAAAACACACTGACAGTGCTTTTCAAAAATCCTCTTCTGCCAGGCTCAGTGGCACATGCCTATAATCCCAGCAGCTCCAGAGGCTGAGGCAAGAGGATTGCAAGTTCAAAGCCAGCCTTAGCAATAGTGAGGCACTAAGCAACCCAGTGAGACCCTTACTCTAAATAAAACACAAAATAGGGCTGGGGATATGGCTCAGTGGGTGAATGCCCCTGAATTCAATCCCCAGTACCTAGAAAACAATCCCTTTCTAACATCCAAGTTGACAGTAATTTTTGCTTACATGTGAATGAGGTGTTGATTTACAAACTAGAATTGGGTAACACTGGAGTGACAGCTGTTCACTTAATTTTGAAATGTTTAGGGGGCTTCAACAATACTGAAACTAAAATAGTTCCATTTTGAAATAATTTTCTAATGCATGAAACACTGTGGATACACCAGAAAGGGGAAACTTCATTTTTGCTAGATGAAACTCAAGAACATCCCTGGACAAATTGCCAGTATTATCTAGAATATTTCCATAGAAATAAGGACCTAGTTAAGCTTCAGAAATCTATGAATTTTAGAGAATATGATTATAGGAAGCATACCAATTAATATAAAACTAAATAAATTGTAGATTTTCAAAATTACAGTCAGTTGGAAGTGAATTTAAAGAGTGACCTAATTTGCAGAGATTTCCCTTCATCCCTTTCCCATAAAAATTCAAGATCTATTTATTAGCTGGGGAGGGATCAAAATTGTGAACTTGTTTAGTTTTTGCTTACCAATTCCAAGCACTGAAAAATTTCATAAAACATAAATTAAGACTAAAGAAATCATGTGGACAGAGGATAAAATGAGAGAAAAAGCAGCAAAAAGAAAAAAAAAAATTCTGCCGGCTCAATAAAACTTCACTCGCACTTAAGCTGCAGTCTGTTCTAAGCAGTTTTTCTTCTTTTAGCCCCAGTAATATTCCATGCAATAAATTTTGATCTCCATTTCTGTGTGTGTTTCCCACTGCAGATTAAGAGCTGTATTTAAATTCCTTGAACTTTTTTTTTTAGCAAAGGTGCCAACCCCTCAGCAAAGTCTCTTTTCCTCTTCTTTTCTTGTTTTTAAATAAAAATCTCTTTCCTATCCTTCCTCTTTCCGTGTCTTTCTTCTGTGACATGGCCAAATGCCCTTTAAGATTTTCTAATTGTAGAGTGGATAAAATTAGAACATTGGAACCTGGAAACTCTTACTTGGTATGCCAAACTAACTCCTGCTACTTATCTTTTTAAAATAAAGGAAATGAAAAAACATTTCTTTTTATTTCTGGTGGAGTCTAGCAAATCTATTATTTTATGTTGTCTGACAAACTTCAAACTATATCATTTTCTGCATTGCATTAGAAAAATAATTTTATAGTGGACACCATCTGCAGAAAGTATGAAACTATCCTTGCAGTAGTAAATCTATAGTGAAGATATCTAATAAAGTCAATCTTTGGTACTTTAACCTGTCATTAATTCCAGAATGATTATTTGAGACCTATCTAAAATTAAATTTTATTCATCTCTTATCAGGTTCAGATCAATGTTAGTTATGCTCATAAAATTCACTATTTTCTATGATTTCACAAAAAGAAATGTAATCATTATGCTATGTAATTGTTATAATAGAAATGAAAATATAAACTCAGAATACATTATGTGCTAAGATTAAACAATCATAATGAGTACAAAATAGGAATAAAAAGCACAAACTTACTACTTAAATCATGAATTTGAGCCACAGCAATAATAAACAAATAGAAAAAAAGTATAAATTATATAATCTATTTTTAAAGAAATTGGAAACTTTCATTACCAAAAAGCACATTTTGGGGGCATAAGTTAGTGTTTGAAAACCTGTTAAGAATGTTAAGAGAAGAATGGAGGAACTTTAGATTACGTAGAAGGAAATGGAGGGGGGTATGAAAGATTGTGGAATGAGACAGACATCATTACCCTATACACATGTATGATTACATGAATGGTATGACTCTACATCATGCACAACCATAGAAATGAAAAGATGTACCACATTTGTGTACAACGAATCAAAATGCAGTCTGTAAAAATAAAAAATAATTTAAAAAAATGAATGTTAAAATGTTTCTGACCATTGACCCAGTACTCAAGATTATGAAAGATGCATAAATTATTTATGTTTTAGGATTTATACTATGCACTTAAATTATTATACACATTTTATCAATCATGTTTACAAGGAATAACTGTTGGTACTGAAAGATGTTCTGAAGGTGAAGTAAAGCTGATACAAATTTGTTTGGAAAAGAATGTTCTTACATACATAAATACAAAAGTACATAGGGAGCTCCATAAAGAGATGGAAAACAAGGGAATATCACTGGGGAAAACATACCACAGGTGTGAAAAAGTCATCGTTTCTTCATCATGGATACATTCTCATTTTTCTTTATATTTTTCAATAAGCATGTATTACTTTTATAATCAGAAAGGAAGAAAAGTTCATTTGAAAAGCAGAACAATGTAGACAAAAGTGGAGAAAATAGAAGCATTGATTTAAAAAACAGAAGAAAGGAAGGAGATGTGGAAATGAAGAGGAGCAACAGGGAAAGAAGGGAGGATCAAGAGAGAAGGGGACAAGGAAGGAGGAGGTAACATTGGATGTGCCCAATAGGAACTCCCTAATGTCCATCTAGGAAGGACCGAGGAACAGTAATCTGACTGAATGGCAAGCTTCTTAATTCTCTGTTAGGTAAAATTATGACAACAGTGTATTTGAATTTTCTCTCACTCCTAGAATTATTGACAGACATGTTAAGCTTTTCAATAAATACTATGTGAAACACAGAGAAGATTCCTACCAGTTGTATCCCATTACCTTTTCTTCAATTAATAATTTGCAGTGACAGATATAAACAGATACACTTCTTCCCAAGTCAGCAAGGATATTCGTGAAAAGATATTGTCACTCTGTTCTAGAAAAAAAGGAGACACTTGTTCAATTACACTATATGAGTGCCTTAACAAGGTGTTCTGCAACCACCACAGAACAAATACATCATTATCCCCATCTAATATTTTATTAAACAAAAATCCAAGGACTCCACACTTAGGAATCTTCCTGTCTAATGGCCCAAATTATATTATTTAGTTGGCCATACTGTCCTTCAGTGCATCCATCTTCTGCACCCCAGACAAGCATCTTCCCTTAGAAGTATACTCTTTTATGAAAAAGGTACTTTAAAGTTGATATTCTAATCATCTTTACTAGATTTACTGATCATCTTTTAGAGTGAGACAAACACATATGACTTTGATTACTTTAAATAACTTTTTCATAATTTAATTTCCAGATAATTTATGTAATCCAAATTCCTAAGGACACTTTTAATTATCTCTTTCTATATATTTTGACCATACATTTTGTGATAATTGTCATAGACTTAGGCAAGGCTTTAACCCTCTGATTCTCTGAAATTGGAGCACAATAAATGACCTATTTGAATTTGCTTTATAAATAAAAAAGTGATGCCATACAAAATATATTCAGTTATTTTTTACTAATGTAAAGCTCCTTTAAGTAAAGAAGATTTAACAGTGCTGGAGAGTTTGGTAGTTTGTTTCTACTGATTTCAGGAACTGGGAAAGGTATGATGTTAGCATTCCATTTCTGTAACAAAATACCTATGATAAACAACTTAAAGAATGGTTAATTTTTTATGGTTTCAGACTCATGGTTTCAGACAGTTCAGTTCATGGTCACAAGAACCCTGGCCTTTGGGCTTGTAGCGAGGCTGCACATTATTGCATGAGTGCAAAGCATAGAAAGTTGCTCACCTCTTGGCAGTCAGGAAGCAAAGAGAAAGTGGCTGGAGTCCCAGTGTCCCCCTCAAGAGCTCACCCATTATGACCTAACCTGCTTCTGCTAGCTCCTGCCTACTAAAGGTTCCACCACTTTCCAATAGCAGCATGGACTGGGGACCAAGCCTTCAATACACGGACCTTCAGAAAACAGGAACCAAGCTGTAACAGGTCTGCGCATTTGCACTTGGGGCACGAAGGTATTTTTTGTGCATATGCACACATACGCTGTATATGCCTGCCAGATAGACAAGATGAAAGAGCATTCCTTTACACATTCCAGGAGAAACTCCAGAAACAAAAATGAGGTGGTCTTGCATCACCATCGTCAGAAGCTAACTAGGAAATTCTACACAAACATTCACTGGCAACTGAAAAAAGCACCAAGTGTCCATCTACACACAAAATAAGAAACCTCAAGGAGAGCTAAAGTGGTAGAACATTCCCAGAAAAAAATTCAAAGGAAGAAATAGATCTGGGGAAGGAGAAATAGAATAGAAAACTAGGGGTAGGCCCAAAGAAAGTAGTTTCATTCACCAGAAATCCATATACATAAGTTTCTAGAAAATTTCATTTTCTCCTCTTTTCCTCCCCTGCTGTTTCTAGGAAATTTCTAGGGAATTTCATTTCCTCCTCCCCCTAAAACTTGTTTTTTAAAATAAGCATATGTAGCCCAAAGTGCTAGCATTTCAGTTTCTGGTTACTAAGATTTAAATGGGTTTTCATGGGTAAAACATATTAAATAGCCAAAACTTCATGATATCTATTTGACATTATGGTTTAATTTTCAGAAGATAGGGGGAAACAGCAATTCCATTCTGTAGAATTGCTGGGATAAACCAACCTCTAAGAAAATTATCAGTAGTTTTTGTAACATGTCTCCAGAACATGAGACACTAAAACATTAGGAGATTTGGTGATGGGAAAAATAAAACATTAAATTCGAGAAAAATTTAATTTGTACAAAAGCTGCTTATGCACATAAACAAGAATCTTTAGGTTGTCACCCTGGTAGCTTTTTATATCCGGAATAGATTATTCATGTAACAAAACTCTCAGCAACTGGAGAAGCTATTACCTAAATAACACAGTGTTTTATATACAGTTCTTTTCATTGCTCTGATACTAATTTATTAAAGGATGTTGATAGCTAGTAACTTAATTGCTACTAGCCTCAGTTTCCTCATAAATTTCAAAACCTGAATAAACACTACAAATCTGGCACCTTAAGCAAACTATATATGGCAAATTAACGATGGTCCCAGAATCTTTGCTATTTTTTCCATTGAAACATGGAGTCAAATTTCCAAATTCCTTTTACGTGAGTGTCACCTGGTCTTACAAATTACTTGAGTAGTAGAATGCAGAAAGGATGTTCTGGAACTTCTGATGTTAGGTGACCAGGAAAAAAAATCATATATTCTGCCTGGGACTCTTGGACTACTGTAAAGTCATTTACGTAAAAAAGTCTCACTAACCTAAGACTGCCATACTGTAAGCTGTCATCCTGAGCAAACTAGTGGTCATATGGAAAAAGAATGAGAACCAGCCAACTCTCAGATGTCCTAACCTCCCAGCCCATGTGCCAGGTATGTGCATGAAGAAACTTCTGATGACTTCTGCCCACTACCATTTAAGTGCAATCACGTGGGAGAACCCAAACAAGAATTGCCCAGGATAGACAGAAATAAAAAAAAAGAATTACATAGTTGATCCAGGTAACCCAAGAAATGTGACAAATAATAATAAACTGTGCTAAGCTACTAAGTATGGAGTGGTTTATTACATAACAATAGATAACTGGAAAAGTATAAAAGCTTTCTAGAAGCCAGTTTCCCAGACTACATTTCTCAACTGGGTTCTGTAGAACTCTGGGGTTCTGCAAGATATTTTTGTTAGTTTTATAATAGAGATGATTTTCATAAAGCATAAATTTTGAACTTTGCAAGCTGTGTAATGGTTGTGTTAACAGTGATTGGCAGTGACTAAGCAGTTCTGTATGGATTTCATTGTCAACCACATATAGAAGCAAACACTAGAACTGGGTTCATTTGGTTAAGGGCATTCTCTGTTTTGCAGCATGAAAGGAAGTTGACAATAAGTTGGGATTTTTTGTTTGTTTGTTTGTTTGTTTTTGGTAATGCAAAAAGGAAATTATGTCTGGTTGATGGAAATAACCACTCCTTCTCAAATCATCTTTCTGAATTTCCTACTAACATGTCACCAACTGGTGAGGCAGGAATGAAAATCTCTACAGTACAATGAACATTGGAGAGAAAATTCCATTTCAAAGAGAAAATTATTATGCATTCTAACTGAGCTGCATCTACCTCTTTGTTATTGTTGTACCTTTTATAATATTAGATGGAATGTCTATATTAGAAATTAGTTATAATGGGACAATTTATTTTTTGCTAAATTTTCCAATTTAATGATTTGTTATGCCTTTCTATTTTAAATTTTACTAGTGTTTTTTGATCTATAAACATGTCTGCAGATGTGATAATTTTCGAAGATGGAGTATAAGAGGAAAAGAATTTTAGACCTGTCTTAGCAGATAATTCTCATAAAGCTCATGATGAAGATATTGTAAAGATTCCAATCACAAACTCTATTGTGGTAGAACAAAAAGAAAACTTTAGCAGTTTAAGACTGACAGGCTGTGGTTTTGCACACTGACTGACACACAGCAGCTCTACTTACTGACATTTAACCACAGAGGCTTGCAGTGGCTAACAGGTACCTATAACAGATAACTGCAGCAGCTTAAGTAGGAAATAAAGGAATGGGGACAGAACAATTCCCTTCTAGGCTTAGTGCAGTTAGTCTCTAAGCAATATGAGCTAAGAGTCCCTATGCTGTTGATAAGCTTGCACTCATATAAGAAATGTAGAATTGCACCAACTCCCTTGCCTTGATGTACCCAAAACTTGCTTCTGTATAAAAGTAAAAGCCCTGCTGTGCTTAGGGCTCAGACTTTGGGAATTATCCCTCTGGGCTGTGGTGCCACCTAAAGTGTTGCTTCCGGATCTTGGTGTCCTGATCCTCATTTCCTGCTACACTCTCATATGTCAAATTCTTGAAGGCATGTCACATGATGTTGAAAAAGTTTTCCAATAAACTGAAACCCATTTGCTCCTCTAAGAAAACTATCATCGACAAGTCTTATCAATGTGATATATTAGTATTTGTAATTCTTTAAAATGATTATGAAATATATAAACTTTTCCGCTGTGAAAAGCTATGCCTAAAATTAGAAGGTAATTTTGACTTTGTCTTAATTTTTGGAAGCACATATATGTCTTGAAGGAAACTTCTTGTTATTTTTATTCATAAGAAGTTTGTGTCTCTCTTCATAAAAAATAAATTAATAAATAAAAAAATCTTGTATATAGTCTCAACTTGCTTCCTTAAAACCAAAGAGGTACTGGTGTAAAGTATTCTTGGACTTGAAATGTTAAAAGTTTTGGATAATAATTTAAAATTAGTTATAGTAAATATAAACTATCTGAAGAATATTTTGAAAACTGTGTAAAAAATATTTTAAGAATCACACACATCTCCTGCTACAAGCAAGTATCTGGCAGCTAAGTAAAGGAATACTTCTCCACAGGGTGCTTTTACTGAATGGATGACTGCAGGAGAACTATCATGAAATTAGCCACATTCTGCTAAATATATTTTAAGATGAAGAATGACTGCAGAATACTGGCCTATACAATTGGTGAACATTTTTCATCACCTGAACCAGCTGAAATTATCTATAAGAGGTCCTGGGGAAAATGTTTTGACTTTGAGTGACATGGTTCTTGGATGCAAAAGAAAGCAATATTTATCAAAATAAATGTTTCAAAAGAAAGTTCTGAGAACACATTTTGGAGAAAGGACCATCGTTTTAATAAATGGTAATAGAAAACTTGACTATTCACATGTATAAGATGTAAACTGCCCCTCATCTCTCACCAACTCCAAAATCAACTCAAAATGGGCTAACGATTTAAATGGAAGGTCTAAAACCATGAAACTACTAGAACAAAACAGGGGCAATACTTCAGGACAAAAGTGTGTCCTTCAAAAAACTCCTTCAAATGAGCAATAATTTTCTTTTTGGAAGAGATATTAAAAGCACAGGAAACAAAAACACACACATGTTTTTCCACCAAATGAAAAGCAAAAACAGACAAACAGGATTGCATCAAACTAAAATAATCTTCCACACAGCAAAGAAAACTATCCACAGAATGAAGAGATGACCTATAGAATGGGAGAAAATATTTGAAAGCTATATATTTGATAAGAAGTTAATAATCAAAATAAATGAAAAACAACTCAATAGTGCAAGCATGAATAATCTGAGTTCAAAAATGAACAACAGATCTACATAGATATTTCTTTAAAAAAGACATACAAATGAACAAGAGGCATATGAGAGAATCCTTAGCATTACTAATTATCTAAACCACATTGAAAAGTCACCTTGCTCTAATAAGATTGACAATTTTGAAAAAAAGACAAAAGGTAGCAAGTGCTGGCTAGCATGTGGAGAAAAGGAATCTTTGCACACACTTGGCAGGAATGCACATTAATACATCCATTATGGAAAAATGTATGCAGAATCTTTAAAGAACTAAAAATAAATTTACCACTAAATGGCAAACACTCCTCAAATATATGACCTTCAAATATTTTCTCCCATTCATAGGTTGTCTCCTCAGTCTTGTTGATCGTTTCCTTCAATGAGCAGAAGCCTTTAGTTTTTAGTCATTCCATTTGTCTATTTTTGCTTTTGTTTCCAGTCTTTTAGGGAAACTGATTGCCCAAGCCAGTGTTATGGGTGTTTCTATGGTTTTCTTTGTGGAAGTTTTAAAATTTGAGGTCTTATATTTAGTTTTTAATCCTTTGAGTTGATTTTTGTACACATGCTATGAGATAACAATATAACTTCATTCTTCTAATGGCGCTATTTTTTTAAACTTATCACTCTAGGGCAATCTTGGTTCATCTTTTTACCCTGAAGGAACTCTCAAAAAATGTTAAGGCATCAGGAAGTTCTGTCTGAAACTTTTGCATCTATGTATCATAGTACCTTTGCCTAATTGGTAAGTTGTAAATTGAATAATCCAAAAATAAACACCAGTGTTCTTTTAGAGCAAAATGGCATTTGAAATATGATTCTACTTCTTATGGCCAGTTTATTAGCCTTTTTTCCCCGTCTGCTTTCTTCTTCCCATAAGTACTTAATTAAATCTTAAGTGAATATTGTAGGTGAAAGAAACTGAAGTTTTTCTTCTTTTAAAAAAAATTGACATTTTAACCTTTTCCCCCATGAACCAAAATTTTCTCATCACATTTTCTTCAATGTTACATGCTAATGAGATAGGGTGTAATGTTTGCAAGTGTAGCTTTTTTCCTTACTTGAAATGGAAAATGACTTTTCATCATACTTTTTTTTTAAAAGAACAGGTAGGTGTTTATTTTACCTCTCATGAAATCTATCTTTCTCTTTGTTTCAAATCTATCAGCAAGTCATAGATATCTATAATAAAATTTTATTCAATAACTGGTTTAAACCAAAATCATATTCATTTCTTCTAAAAGCAATCTTGATAGATTTAGCTTAAAGGCTCCAAATTATTTTAATTAATATTATTTTAGCAAGACATTTTTGCTCACAAAAGAGAAAGAGAAAAGAATAAAAATGTATCAATACAGTAAACCACCAAATCAAAAGATGAAGAAAGAGATAGGAAGAAAAGAGCAAAGGATATTCAAAAGAAATGAAAAAAAATAACAAATTGAAGGGAGTTGAGCCTTTACCTTTTAAAAATAACCTTTAATGTAAATGGACTAAGTTCATAAATTAAAAGATACTGACTGACTAACCGAATTAAAAAATAAAGCCCATCCACACATTGCCTATAGGAAATACACTTCACTAGTAAATACACAGACTGAAAGTAAAAGAATATATTCCATGCAAAGGAAAAGCAAAGCTAAGCAAGAATAGCTGTATTTATATCAGATGAAGTAGACTTTGAGACAAAACTGTTTTAAAATTATACTACATGGCCATAGTAACAAAAATAGCATGGTATTTGCATAAAAATAGGCAGCCCAATGGAACAGAATAGAAGACACAGAGACAAACCACACCCCTCCATTCATCTGATTCTTCACAAAGGTGCCAAAAGCAATGGAGAAAAGACAGCCTCCTTAGTGAGTGGTTCTGGGAAAACTGGATATACAAATGTAGAGCTATTCTTCTTAGAGGATTAATACCAAGAATACATACAAAACTAAAAAAACCCTTAATATTTAAAAAAAATCAAATAACCCAATCAATAAATGGGCATATGAACTGAACACTTCTCAAGAGAAGTATAAATGGGGGACTGGGGTTGTGACTCAATAGTAATGCACTTGCCTAGTATGTTTGGAGGCACTGGGTTCAGTCCTCAGCACCACATAAAAATAAATGAATAAAGTGAAGGCATTGTGTCTATCTAAAACTAAAAAATATTTTTTAAAAAAGAAGTATAAGTGGACAAAAACTATATGAAAAAATGTTCAACATATTTAGTCATGAGGGAGATGCCAATCAAAATGATACTGAGATTCCACCTCATTCCAGTTAGAAAGACAATCATTAAAAATACAAGTAATAATAATTGTTAGTGAGGATGCAGCAAAAAGAAATTCTTATGCACTGTTGGTGGTAATGTCAATTCGTACAGTCAGTACAGAAATCAGTATGGGACTGGGGATATAGCTCAGTTGGTAGAGTGCTTGCCTCACAAGCACAAGGCCCTGGGTTCAATCCCCAGCACCACCAAAAAAAAAAAAAAAAAAAAAGAAACAGAAATCAGTATGGAGTTTATCAAAAGCTAAAAATAGAGCAACCATATGATCCAGTTATACCATAGCTCTGTATTTATCCAAAAGAATTAAAATTAGCATACTTTAGAGATACATGCTTATTGCAGTTCAATTTGCAATATCCAACTTATGGCATCAATCTAGGTGTCTGTCAACAGATGAATAAATAAAGAAAATATGGTATATACACACAATGGAATTTTACTTGTCCATGAAGAGAATGTAATTATGTCATTTTGGGGAAAATTGGTGAAACTGTGGACCATAATTTTAACTGAAATTGCCCAGATTCAGAGAGAAAAGTAGAATAAAATTTCCATCAGATGTAGAAGCTAAAGAGAAAAAAAAGGACTGCCATGAAAGTAGAGGGTACTTTTTAAGGTAGAGAGAGAAGATGGAGGGCAGGAGAAGGGAATGGTGTTGGGGGATATTGGAGAGTGAAACTGATCAAACTGTGTTTATATATATATATATCAAAGTGAAACCCACCATTCTATATAATAGAGATGCACTAATAAAAAGAAGACAAAAGCTATACAAAGAGACAAAGAAGCTTACTCTATATGAATCATGGGATCAATTCAACAAGAAGATACTATTACTGTGAATGTGTGTGCCCCTAATGCTGGAGCACCAACTTTATAAAGCAAACACTGTTAGAGCTACATAGTGGAGAGGAAAGCTCCAAAACAAGAGTATGGAGAATTTCAACTCCCAACTTTCACTGATGGACTGATCATACAGACAAAACAAAGAAGCATCAGAGTTAAATTCCACTAGGGGCCCGACAGTCCTAACAGGTATTTACAGAACATTTCATTCGATAGCTGCAGAGCACATGTCTCTTCATCAGCACATGGGACTTATCTAGAACAGACTACATATTAATAGGCCACAAAACAAATCTTAAAAATTCAAAAAGTTGAAAACATCTAATATCTTTTCTGACCACAATAGAATAAAACTAGAAATCAACAACAAAAGGAACTTTAGAAGTTTAGAAATTATACAAATATATGGAGACCGAATAACATGTTTTTGAACAAGCCACTATTTGGCCACTGTAGGCAGATATGTGTACACATTAAAGAACAAATGAAAATGAAAACATGACATCCCAAAATGTACAGGACACAGTCAAAGCAATAGTAAGAGGAAAATTTATTGCAATAAGTGCAATAAGTTAAGAAATAAAGAAAGATTTTAAATAAACAACCAAAATGATATAATTAGAGGTTCTAGAAAATCCAGAGCAAACCAATGCCAAAATTAATACAAAACAGAATAATGACAGTCAGAAGAAATAAATAAAATAGACTAAAAATGAGTACAAAAGAGCAATGAAAGGAGGAGCTGCTTATTTTGAAAAGCAAAGCAAAATTGATAAAATGCTTGCTACCTTAACCAAGAAAAAGGAAATAATATCCGAATAAATAAAACCAAGAATAAAAGGAAGCATTAATCTGATATCAGACCTCTATCATGAACAATTATACAGTAACAAGTTGGAAAACTTAGAAGAAATAGACACATTTCTGGACACATATTACCTACCAAAATTGAACTACAAAGAAAGTTTTTAAAAATAGAACAATTACAACTAATGAGATAAAATCAGTAACATAAAGTCTTTCAACAAAGAAAAAATGGCTTTAGTGTTGAATTTTCCCAAGCTTTTAAAGAGTTTATACCAGTCTCAAGCTATTCTAAAGGATTCCAAAGGAAACAAACCCTTACAAACTTATTATAAAAGTTTAGCATTATTACTCTGGTACCAAAACTGGAGAAGGACATAACTAAAGAAAACCATATGCCAACATCCCTGATAGATATAGATGCAAACACTCTCAACAAACTATCAGAAAATCAGTCCAAAAGGATTTGAAAAAGATTATTCACCATTATCAAGTTGGATTTATATGAGGGATACAAGGATGGTTCAACATATGTAGATCAACAAATATAATACATCAGCAGAATGAAGGATACTAATCATGTAATTATCTTAATTGGTAAAGAAAAATCACTTTATAAAATTCAATATCCCTTTGTGATACAAACCCTGAACAAATTTGGGATAGAGGTATCATTCCTCAACATAATAAAGGCTCTGTATGATAAACCCATAGCCAATGTCATACTAAATGAGGTGGGGGGACAAGCAGAAAGTGTTTCCTCTGAGATTTGTTATAAGATAAGGATTTCTACTCTCACTTCTCTCTTTCAAATAGTACTGGAAGTTTTAGCCAGAGCAATTAAGCATGTGAAAGGAATACAAGGGGGAAAAAAGCACACTAAAAGGAAAGGGAAAATTGGAATTGTCCCTGATTGTAGATGTTATGATTCTATACATAGAAAAATCTAAAGATTCCACAAAAACACAAAGGGAACTGATAAACAAATTCAGTAAATCTGTGGACTAAGCAGGTCAGGTAAATGATAGAGGCAGCTCTGGCCCACCACATGGCTTTGGCCAACTGTGCAGCATGGGCCAAACAGGAAGCTAACTTGGGTGGCAGCATCCTCTGCCCCCAATATATCATCTGTGTTGCAGCAACCTGGGATTTGGGGGTTAAAGGGAAAAGAATTCAAGTTCCTTCTCTCAAGTAAAGCTATGTTGCAGACTCTGAGAAATTCCCCTATCTGGGCTCCAGGCGTGTCTTTCTTGCTTCTAGGGTTGCTGGTGTCTGTGATGAGGTTGCCAGTGTCCATAGAAATGGGTTCCACTGAGACTCTCACATTCACCCTTTCACCTACACTAGGGAGCATCTTAGGCCAGGGACCTGGGTCAACTTCCATTCTCTGTGCCATTATCCCAGTTTTCTGTGTCTAACAGGGTTTTCGTCTCTCCATTGTTGGGTTCCAGAGCCACTCACCTTGAAATGTACCTATTTGTTATTCTTGTTCTGCTCTTTCTTTCTTTTCTTTTCTTTTCTTTTTTTTTTTTTTTTTTTTTTTTTTTTTTTGCAGTGCTGGAGATTGAACCCAGGGCCTCAAGGCAAGCCCTTTACCAACTGAGCTATATCCCCAGTCCTCTTGTTCTTCTTAATGGAGTAGAGGTAAATGCTGGGAATCTTTATTTGGTTATCTTCTTCTACTCTCTCAAATAGATAAAATTTCCTGTTTTCCAGAATATTTTAGCTTCCTCCCTTGAATCTCCCAGTACCTGCACGTTACAGACTGACAGCAGCTATGCCAGAGCCACCTGTGACTCCCAGAGTGGAGGAGAGAGCCTTGGAGACCAATGCATACATATTTCTAAAAAACATTGTATATATGACAAGTGGGTGCAATCTTATTTGCAAGATAATTAATTGTGTGAATTAATAAAATAGTATTATTACACAGTTTTATATTGAGAGTTCAAGAATAATATTATGTGGTTTACAAATGCCAAATAAACTTAATACTGAAACTTGATAAACTCCTCCAAATTGGTTTCTATTGCAGATGGCTCTGCTAACTAAAGCCAGAAATACAAGAAAGATTCAATCCACAAAGAGGAGTTATTGGTCTATTTAACACAGTTCCAATTTCAACTAAAATAACTCAATTTTTTTTATTTTGTATTGTCAATCCCTAATAAACTTCTCTCATATCTTCCTAAAAAAAATTTTTAAAAGAGTGACTTTTTTTTCCCTGAGTTTTTACAAAGATGTGCCTTGGACAGTACTTATCAATCAACAGAGATTTGGTTTAGGAGTGCAAGGACTGAGGAGTATCCAGAGGGCTCAGAAAATGATTACCTGAAGTCTCTCCCAATCATCTAAGAGATAACAAAGAGGTAGCTGATTTATGAGGTCTGTTAAAACACCATTTACATGAAATACATTCCTGCTTCATCTATATCCTAACTTTCAGCAAGTTTCTCAATGAACATTTATTAATCATACTATTATAGAGAGGGGTCATCCTCAGAGCCAAAGTGATCACAGAAGTCCTCAGTCACCAGTTCCTCATGATCACTCCAGAAGGATTCCAGAGTAGTTGCTGAGATTAGTGTGCAGGAGTTTATTAGGAGTGATGGGAAAAGGGGGAAAGGTACACTCATGAGGGAGAAAGTGAGAGAGTGGGTTCTTTTAGGGAGGAAGAGGACAACATACCCAACACACCCCTCTTGCCCTGCTGTTTATTTGGGGGATCCAGGGAAATTTCCAAAGAGTCCCACCCAGGTCCACCTCCCAACTTTTGACAGACAGCAGAATTGCATGAGACTTCCAAGTTCCCACTGCACATGGTCATACCCCATGGAGGGAAGATTTCATATAATGACATGCTAAAAATCTAAGGCCACTCTGGTCACCTTGAGCCATGCTGACTGGTTCTAATTGGAACTTGTTCTTACAGATTTTATGGTTGGGGTCTTTGTTTCTAATTATTCTGGCTCCCTGAGTCCTGGAAGCTAGTCTGTATAAATGTCACAAGTCACCCCTTTCTGGGTAACTTGTGATCTTCTTATAGACAGAGAGGAGTCTTTGGGCCTGCATTTCTCCTGCAGTTAACAGGTTGTTTGCTGAGGAACGTAGCACATTAAATCTTATTGACTTAAGGCAGGAAGGGCCAAGTGACCTCAGGCAAATTGCCCTTCAAAAGAAAGTATGTGGGGTGAGCACAGAAGGTCCAGTTCACAGAACTGTCCCCCAACTTCATGTCCCCACCTATCAATATCATGACCATCATTTTCTACAGTTGCCTTAATCCTCAAGGGAAACCTTTCAAAAGAACATAACTTATTAGAGAGAACTAGAGACAGGAAGTATCTGGGATTGGGATCAAAATGGCACCCTGCTAAGAACTAGCTATATGACTTAGCCAAACTTTTCCCTTCTCTTGGCTTCTCAGCCCCAATCATTTGTAAAAATGTGAACACGAAGATAACACCCCAAAGGTTTGCTCCTGCCATATCTTCCTAGGAGTCTGAATGGTTACATTAAGCCAACGTAACAATCAAGTTGGAAGTTTATTCTCTTACATCTGATAGAATATATAGTCATTTATTGAAAAACTATAGAGCAAAAAAAGAATAAAATACTAACACATGTATAATATGGACTGATCACACAGGTACATCATTGTGTAAAAGAAGCCAGCTACAAACTACTATTTATTATATGACTTCTTATGTGAAGTTCAAGAACAGACAAAAGTAAGTGATGGCAGAGGAAGTCAGTGTACTGATTACCTCTGGAGTAGGTTGGTTGATATTTAATGTGAAGAACAAGGCTGAACATTCTGTCATAGTGGAACTATTCTTCATTGTGATCAGGATGACAGTTACATCCATGTGTACATATAGAAGTATTAATTGAACTGTAAGCTTAATATTCCATTGTTTACCACATATGCTAATCAGCTTTCCATTACTGCAACAAATATCTGGTATAATCAGTTTATAAAGAGGAAATGCTTATTTGGGCTCACATTGGAGGTTTCAGTCCATAGCTGATTGCCTCCTTTGCTTTGGGCCTGTGGTGGCACAGAACACATGGCAGAACACTTGGTCCCCATTCACCTCATGGCTGGGTACGAAAGACAGAGGAAGGAAGGAAGGAGAAAATGGGATCCACTAGTCCCTGCAGGGTACACTCCCGCTAATCCAAAAACCTCCCAGTAGGCCCCACCTCTTAAAGTGTTCACCATCTTCCAATAGTGCAGCTCTGAGGACCATGCCTTTAGCATCATTACTGTTTATATTCTATTTTATTTTATTTCATTTATTTATTTATTTTTATTTATTTTTTTATTTCCTTATTGATTCATTGAGCACAAATGGAGTACAGCTATTGTTTCTCTGGTTGTACACAAAGTAGAGTCACACCATCTGTGCATTCATACATGTACACAGGGCAATGGTATCTGTCACACACTCTGTTATTATTCTTACCCTCCCACCCCGACCCCACCTCTCCTTTCCCTCTATGCTATCTATCCTTCTTCCATTCTTGCCACCCTTCCCCCACCTGCATTATGCATCATCATTCATTTATCAGAGAGACCATTCGGCCTTTGATTTTTGGGATTGGCTGATCTCACTTAGCATAACAGTCTCCAACATCATCCATTTACCTATAAACGCCATAATTTTATTCTTCTTTATGGCTGAATAATATTCCATTGTGTATATATACCACAGTTTCTTTATTCATTCATCTATTGAAGGGCATCTAGGTTGGTTCCACAATCTAGCTATTGTGAATTGAGCAGCTATGAACATTGATGTGGCTGCATCACTGTAGTAATCTGATTTTAAGTCCTTTTGGGGTTGGGGTTGTGGCTCAGTGGTAAAGCACTTGCCTAGAATGTGTTTATATTTTAATAAGATAGGCAGAAAGAAGCATGAGGTTTGCCTTTGGTTTAATTTTGGAGAAAAAATTACTTAAGTGATTACTTAAAAGCTGAAGCATCAATGTAGCATGCCACAATGTGTTGTACAAAGGAATATCTATACATTTGTGATTATACATCCATGAAATATTCCTCAAAAGATGCCCACTTCAATTTTTCCATAAGGAAGGTATTCTGGAGTTGGGGGTCCAGGGACACCTGCTTCTCATTTTGTATACCTCCGCTGTTTGAAGTTGTGTTCATGAGCATGCATTTTCCACACCAAACCCAGTTAATGGCAGCTAGTTCTCTTGGATAACCAGGGAGTTTTCAGGCTCCACACTTAGGTTCAAAGTTAAGGAAGACATAACTCTGACAAATTAGAATGCAGAGATGAATAAGGAATCAATGTGAGAGTTAGGGGAGAAACTGGATGAGAAAGGAGATTTAAGAGACCTAAGAATGTGATAGATAGTAGGATATGACCTCTCCTTCCCTGAAAGATACTGCATTTCCTTTAAAGCCTAGTGAAGATTTTCGACTTGAGATTATTAGCTGGAGGAGTTGGGGAGCAGTGGGAGAAACATCCCTGATATTTCTGTTGTCTAAATCAAAAGATCAAAGTTTTATTTCATATCTACCTAGTCACAAAAATGAGAGTTGGGGGAGAAAGAAGAGAAAAAGAAAAAAATAAGAAATAAACAGAAAAGACATCAAAGATAGAAATAAATTATTTAAGAGAAAACCTATTCAGAACCAAGCAAGATCTAATAAAAATGTAAGTACACTCATGCTAGGCAAAGAAAGGAACTAAACTGGATTCATTTTTAATAGATTGTATGTTTATGAAACCTATTCATTTATTATAGGTTATCCAATTTGTTGGCATATAATTCTTAATAGTAGTGACTGGGGGAGTGGGGAGACTGGAGAAAGAAGAGATCTTGACAAAAAGGGAAAGTCTCAGTAAAAAAAAAAAACAGGTTTAGTGATCCAATTTGGTCACAATAAATAATAAGATATTATTTATTGCATGCACGAGGCCCTGGGTTCTATCCTCAGCACCACTTAAAAATAAAATAAAGGTATTGTGTCCACCTACAACTAAAATATATTTAAAAAAAAAAGTAGGAGTATTTTTAGCCCTGATGGTAAAAACTCTGACTGAAGGGAGGATGATACACAGGGCTGAAGATCCCATAGGTAGAAGGAACAGGGAAGAATATGAAATGAAACATCCTAATTCCCAGTTTAGGAGATTAAACATTTCTACTTCCTTGAGTGGTGGCATTAAGAGCTAATCCAATCAGGGAAGAAGTGCCTGGATAATGCATGGCCCTGTTCCACCACATCTTACTATGTGTGGAGTAAATTGGGCCCTTTTTCTTTTCCTGTGGACACAAAGGCTGGCAGATCCCTGGTAATTATTGAAAGGAATAAGTGGGGAAAATAAAATAAAATTTTAAAATCCTATCTAATTGATCCTTGTTTCTGCTCCTCACTTTTGTTTGGATGCACAATATGCTGTACTAAAACTTTGGTTTAAAATGATTTGACACCATATTACAGCCAGTCAAGATGTATTTTGTTTCTATTTTTAAGGTAGAAATCACATACTCATGGCATTTGTAGGTGTGGATCATCCCGGGAATGTGGCATGTTCCAGGAGTCCAAAGACTAAATCCCATCAATTTCCATATGAAAAATCTTGATAGTAAAATATCTAACCATTATGTGTTCAATTAATCAAATTCTTGTAATGGGAATTGACTTTATGTGGCTGCTTCTGTTTCCACATATACCTCCACCTCTCTATTACAAAATGACCACAGAAGTTTTCAGTGTCAATAGCTTTACAAAATAGTACATTATTCAGTTAGAAAATGGGTTATAACTCAGCTCCATTTTCTTAGTAAACTCGTAGGTTTGTAATTTGAGGATTCTGGTAGTTTCTATGTTAACTTTTATCTAATGATAAAATACTGGTGGTTAGTCTCAAAAACACGCTTAGGCCTAACAATATATGCATACATTCTCTAATTTAGGGTTATGTCACATTCATTCCCTATGTCAGTCATCACCTAAATTAACCTCTAATATATACTTGCAAGTTTCCCTGGTAATCACCTTCTCTGAAGGGCCATGCCAGATCCTTTAATCTTCCTGAAAGCTTGCCTTGCCTCCATCATAATTAAATGATAATTTTAAAGCCCTACGTGATCCCAGCTAAGAACACATAGGTAATAAAATGAGTGTTTTTTGCTTCTGATATCTGAACTTCCTGCTGGTCCGTATATAGATTAATCTAACTTTAGAAGGAGAAAAAGTATCTTTTTTGTAGATAAATTTATAAAATATGGTTATCTAGAACATAAGAAGTTTTTGATGATAATTATGCTGTTCCTACTTGCTTCTGAAGTTAAAACTTTGTGAAAAAAATTAACACTTTTTGATAGGAAATATAATCTCTACACATACAGATGACCCAGATCTCACTTACAGATTTGACCCAGTGGTCCTGTTTTTTTCTGAAGCATATTAGAGAGAGATTTAATGTACACAGGGACCCAGCACATGCAAATTGTTCATTCCTTCCTTGCTCAGGTGAGCTCATACAGTCCGAGGTCATACAACACTGTGAGGACAGAGTCATATCTCAGAGTTAGCCAGATATTTTCTCTTAATGATAGAGTAAGCTCAGTAAATATTAATAACTCCATTACATTCAGAAAGTTCTGACAGTATCACACTGAAACGGCAAAAAATTATGGATTTCAGTCCAAATCTGGTCACTTGAATATTTGTCCAACCCTGTGGACCATGGTACAGGGCTGAGCCCCCCAAGGCTTCCCAGACAGTCCTTGGGGGTGACTCACCAGTTTTAGGTATCACTAACTACCTGCCTCATTGCTCCTTTTCAATTCTGTATAGAAAACCTATGGATCTTTGGGGAAAAGTGAGAAATGAGTTTCAAAAGAGGCTTTAACAAGTGAATGGCACAGAATCTGCCCAGTGCAGGAAGAAAGGCAATAGGGAAAGTAATTAAAGCATTTAGAGATTCATTTAATTTAACAGGCTAACTAAAGGAGCCATGAGTTGAGATATATCATGGTTAACATTATGCAGGAGCACTATTACTTTCTTTCTTTCTTCTCTGGAAATGAACTTGGATTATTTTCTTCCAGTTACTTGACAAAAGGTGGTACTTGTGAGAAATTACATGCTATTGAGATGTGCTGCATTGTCGTTAAGAAGTGTGATTTGATTTGAACTAAAGGAATTCAAAAAGAACTTTTCACCTGGACTCCGACCTAGATCTCACTTACAGATTTGACCCAGTGGTCCTGGGTTTTTCTGAAGAATATTAGAGAAAGGTTTAATGCACACAGGGACCCAACACTTGCAAATGACCTAGTCATTCAGAAAGGGGAGTCTTAGAATTTGTGTGATGAGAATGCTCCTCTTCTTAGTCATCCATTTATTGGCAAGGCAATGCATACTGAGCTTAGCTCATAGCATTCTTTATACTGTATATATCTGGTTATATCCTTCAGCATTTTCATCCTACTTACTGCATAGAGTCCAAAGTCCTGAGCATCGTCTAATAAGCCCTTCTCAGTATGCTTCTGACTCCTCCATCCAGCCTTCTTCCTCCCATGCCCCTAACAAGAGGTAAGGCACTGTGGGACAGAATGCATGCAGTTCTGCAAGGCTCTAAGAGGCACATGGTGGAAGATGTTTCCATCCCCTCATCAGGACCTGCCCCTTTCCTTCAACACGCAACCCAGGCTTCAACTCCTTGGTGAAGGCAGCATTTATCACATCTTATATATATATTTTTCTGTTCCCATGACTCCTATAGGTTTTATGTCATTGATCACATTGAAACAGTTCTGTTCATGAACCAGACCTCAAGCTCCTGCAGGAAAAGAACTGTTCCATTTCTCAGTTCCATCCCTTAGAGTAGGGCAGTGCCTCAAATAAAAGAGGAATTCCATTTACTTTTATAATTTATTTTTTAATTGAGTTTTCATCTTTCCATGTAAAGGGAGTATTATAGGCAACCTCTAAGATGGCCTCTAATAAACTCTGCCTCCTGAATCCATGTGCCTATAAAATCCTCTTCTGTTTAATTAGATCTAATGACTCACTCCTAGTGAAGATCATGAAGCAGAAGGAATGAAAAATGTCATTTCTAAAGTTAGATTACTAAAAGACTCTGATACCCATATCAGTCATTGTGTTTGTCAGTTTTCCATTGCTGTGACAAAATGCCTGAGGTAAACTACTTGAAAGGAAGAAAGAGTTATATTAGCTCACACTTTCAAGGTTTTAGTCTATGATCACTTGGCCCCATTGTTTCTGGAGCTGTGATGAGACTGAACCTCATGGCTGGGAGTGTGTGGTGGAACAGAGCTCCTCACCTCATGGCAGCAAGGAAGCAAAGAAAGAGAGATAGGAAGGGAACAGAGACAAAATTTACCCTTCAAGGACACAAACCGAATGTCCACTTCCTCCAACAAGGCAAGGCCCCATCTCCCAAAGTATCCACCAGTTCGCAATAGCCCATTAAGCTATGAATCTATAAATGGATTAATATACTGATGAAGTTAGCACTCTTTGACCAATAATTTCCCAAAGACCCCCAGATCTGAACACTGTAACAACACACCTTGAACACATGAGTTCTGGGAGACACTCCAGATCCAAAGGAAATAGTCATTCTTGATCTGTCTCTATCCCAGAGAAAGCCAGTTGCTATATTATGAGTGCATTATGGACAGGCCCATGTGGTGAGGATTTGAAGGAGGATTCTGGTCAGCAATCAGAGAGGAAATGAGGTCATTAGTCCAATATCCAGAGAACCAAAATTCTGCTAACAACTGGTTGTGGGCAACACTTAGAGCAAATCACTCCCAAGCTAGAACTTCAGACAAGACTGCAATCTCTTAAGAGATCTTGAGCCAGCCACCTGAGTTATGCCTTAATTCCTGACCCACTGACAGTTTTCAACTTCTTGGGTTGAGGGTAATTCATTACATAGCAAAGGATAATTAATCCAGGGAGTGAAGAATTACACTTAATATTAAGACTCTAAATTTGAGTTTGATTCTATATAACAAAATAGTTTGTAAAGCACAAAGATGCTTTGCATTTCTTTCTTTAATTTTGTTATTTTCCACTTAACGTAAAAAAATTTCATTACTTGCCTATAGTATAGAAAGAACTGTTAAAGGCCATCTGATAATCCAACAGGAATATGTTGTAGTTCCAGTTCATGGTATTTTTGCATGTATTCCACCACCCCTCTGACTGATAACAATAATAAATACAGTGATAATTGAAGGGTAGGGGATATTTGAAGTTATCTGAAAGCACAGAAAAGTGACCAAAAACAGAAACTGCAGATCTGAACCTTGAAAAACATCAGGAGAGTCACATTTATTTATATTCTTTTTCCCTCAAGGAAATGCCTTCGTCAGAAGAGTATATAACTCAAAATGCTGGAATCCAAAACAGAAGCTAAAGTTTCACCAGTTGCTGGAGGAAGGACAGATCAGGCTGCCAATGTGACTCCAACTTGTGGTAAAAGGGGCAGTCCTGGAAGGAAGGGTATCACAAAGTACACGTACCCAGAACACGGAAATGGTTTTTAAAATGTATTGTTACAAAGACGAACTACTCAATTTGTAAAATGGTCAGAAGACTTGAAAACAACTCTGAACATCACATGTGCAGGAAAGATCTGTCAATTTCACTGTATTTATGTTTTTGCAAATTTTTAGAACAAGAAAGAAACAAAAAGAGAAAAGCATGCACAATTTCTATTTATGTGAAGCTTATATTTTGCACTCATGTGAGTTTACATCACAGGTTAATTAATAGTTTGAGGAGCGAGATTTGAGCATGAGAATGGAGGGAATATAGAAGAGGAGGCGTAGATTAGAGTGGAGTGGGGGCATAGGCAACATGCTGGGAACCCAGAAGAACCACTGAGATACCTAGCAGAGAGGATGCCACTGTGATGCTGCATGGCTCTGGAGAGTAAGAGGCTTTACCAGACTTTTCTAGGCCCACAGTCACCCAGTTTCACGTGGACTTTATGCTGTGATTTTGACTTCATCTTGCAGGCAGAGAAGTAAATTGAATGTCTTTCCCTAGTGGGTGTCCACAGTGCACATCAAAGCTGGGCTGGGTGGGAAGGTTAACCATAGCAGAGAGAAGGATTTTAGCCTTGGCATTATTTAAAATTACTGGTGCATGATAATAACAACAGAAAATTGACTTTCAATCGGTTTCATTATTGCTTGTAAATTCTCTACCAAAATACACACCCCTTGTTGCCTGTGCTGGAGCAGATTTCTTCCCAGGCCACCTGTTCCTTTCTACAGCGATCCTTGGCTCCTCTGTTGGACCAGTTAGACTGAAAGATCAGACACCCCTATTGACTTGCCACCATAGCCTCTGAAATCCCTAACATTTGCAGAGTCTTTTGTTTCACCTTCCCCCTCTACACAATGGAAAGAATGCTAAACTGAGACTCAAGAGACTCAGGGTTATAACTCTGTTTGCCACATAATCACATGTGTTAAATGGGATAAGTATACGGAACTGAGATCACATTCTCCTTTGAAATTTAAATGAAATTGCTCAAGCTCACTAACCCACAATTTTGCCATTTTTGTGAATTCCTGAGGATTTAGTTCCTTATAATTACATCTGGGTTTAAGATGCTACCTCATTTTGCTTTCTTATTTCACTCTCTTCTTTACTGCAAAGTTGTTCTCTCCTCTGTCTTCTTTCTGCCCCAAGTGTGGAACAACAACCTTTCCTGGATTTCACCAAATCCACTCACTCAGGGAAAGCAATTGTGTGTGTTAAAATTTAGGACCAGGGAAGAGGATTGCAATATAATAACATATATAATTAAATCTGAAAATTAGATCTCCCCATTAGTAAGCCCTCCAGGTCCCTGCCCATGGACCTGTTGGGTAGCATGTTTTCACGGGGCACCAGCTCAAAATAAGTCTCTTAATTCTCTCTCAATTTCTCAAACTTTGTTCCCAGTAAGCCTATCTTCATCTTGAAGGATGTATTTATGTGCTTTTCTAGATGGAGGTGCATCCATCTGCTCTGAATTGTAAACTAAGCAGCCCAGAAAAAAAAACAGAAACTAGACATTCCATTCTGTCATTTTTCTTTCCCTCATGACACCCTGAATTTTAAAAATGAAGGTAGTTGTCCCCATTGATATGCTTGACATCATCCCTCAGAAGCAAAAATATTTAATGTAGTATATATTTAACATAAATATCTTTCTTGCAAAGTATATAAAAATTTTAGCACATTAAATCCATTTAATTAATTTGTTTCTTTTCTTTCTCTAATAATCGTTGTTCCAATTCCTTTATCTCCCTTGGCCTTGCTAACTATCTTAGCAACATTCAACAGTTTTTGAACCCACAGTATGTACCAAAAAAAAAGATAAATGATGAGTAAGATAGGCTCTTTCCTCAAACTATTCATTTTTTACTATAGTACATATAATATAGACCTTCTTATACACAAAGAAACATGACTGTGTGTGTGCATAAGAGAGGAAACAGAAACAGCATGTATTTTATGTGTCCATCTGTGTCCCTTTGTGTATTTTCTGGAATATTCTCCCACTACTAGTTCTACTTCTGCATGATCAAACCTTCTCTGTCTTCCCCCACACAAGTATAATGCAATTTAATTTATTATAAAAAACAAACAAACAACATTTGATTCTCTATTTTGAAGTTTTGTTCCTGAACTTCCAAGGTACTTTGTGGTTCTTTGACACAGTTCTGCATTCAGCCGTTTATTCTAACTCTATCAATGCATGACTATACCTCCTTTGGGACTATTGGTGATTTGAGGGAAACCTCCCATTTGATTTCTTTCTTGTATTTCTTCCTAGAGTCTGGTATAGTGCTAGCCCCTTATAGACACTAGACAAATATCTGTAGAAAGGATATTTCAGTCCATTTCAGTGGACACTGACGATTTTAAGTGCTTCCCTGAGTAGAACTGGAGAATCTTTTCATTCTATTTACTTGAAGCATTGACACCAAATGTCATACATTTTGAAGTCAAAACAAATTCTATTTCAAATTCTGCTCTTTAATGCTTCCATCAATAAAGTCAAATCTTTACTCCCTTTCTATCCTATTTGTTAATCTTAAAAATATTTTTTCTATATGTACATAATAGATTCTATGACCAAACTATGTTTCTCTTTTTCTCTCTTAAAAATCTCAGCTACCTCCTTGAAAGAATTCATTGCTTTCTCCTCAGCTTCTCCATTAAGAAATTCCCTGCCTTACCTTCCTAATAATTCATCTCAACTACAGAATTATTTATTTATCTATTTATTCTTAATAATAAAGCTATAAACAACACAGTAGCATATCTGTTATGCTTGTTATTGTTTAGATTTATTTTTATCTCTTTTGGAGAAAAAAAGGAAAGAACAAACTGAATGTTTAAAATAATAATAGTGATGTGAAATACTATTACCATTACTTTAAAAAATAATGGAAAGACTAGCAATATGCACTGGATTCTTAAGACTTTCCAAGGTTAGTTATTGTTAAAAAGTTGTAGAATTATCAAAAATCATATTTTAGGATTTGTACATAGAATGGTAATTACTCAAAAATATATACTTATTGATGGCATTTCTGAAGAAGTTACCATAATCCATAAAAATGGCATAATTTGAATATGATAAAGTACAAAAGAGAATGCAACTTTCCAGCAAATATTTCATGTTAAAGAATCCCCAATTCCCTGCATTTCTTTGTAGCCATTGAAATATTATATTCTCAAGTCAAGGGCAGCATTGAGGATGGGAGATGCTGGTAATAACTACAAGAGAGCCTGAAATAATCTCATAACTGGTTTATTCCAATTGGCTCATGTGCTTCTACATGTATACAGAAAAAAAGGATTAGAACCCATCACAGTCATTAGAATCTCACATAAACTCCCTGTGTCAGACTTCATAGGTGGACCACATGCCAGAACATACATCCCAAAATATAATATCAGAAAATAATAAATAGAACCATAGAAATTTCAGAATGATTATTGTAGTTGATGTTTTTTAAATTACTTTTAAATTCCCTGTGAGTTGCAATTCTCTCTTCTCAAGTAAATGAACACTGAATCAGGTCCACTAAAAATGTGGGATCGATTGAGAGAACAAAATAATATTTCACCTCCAGCCACTGAAAGGACTAGAGGTGGGCCCTGCAACCTAGGGACCAGTCCACTTGCTGCTTAATGATTAGATTCTCTCTTCAACTTGAATGGACAAAATGATAAACTGTGGGTGTTTGAACCAAAAGTTCACATAGGGTCAGATTTGGAAACTTCATTTTCGACCCCATGTACACAGATAAAAAGCAGACAAAACTAGTCCTGTCTCTTGGCCAAAAGAATGAAACAGACAGACAAAGGAGGCCTTAGCCCTGAAGGACTCCAGGTTCTCAAAAGTCATTTCTTGTGGTGAGATTTGCTTCTATTTTCTTCAATATAACCTTTTATTTAAGCTTGCCTAAATAAGATTCCTATTACCAAAGCACCTTGATTTAAAACATCAGAGTTTGAGGTATAGCTTGCTAAATGCTGGAGAAAATTCATTGCATAATTGAGGCAAGTTTCTGGGCCATCTCGATTAAAATAAACTCTAAGGGGGGATACTAATAGAAGACAGAAGATTTTCCTTGGCAATATTCCATCTCCTCCTTATCTCCCCAAACAAATACATTAAACAAGATTTTCCTTAAGCATTTTTTTTTCTTTTTTGAAAAAATTAAATGAAGGATTATTTGAATTAATGACTTTTTTTAACAATTTAAAAGTGTAGGGAAACAACTTAATTCACCATGTGTGTCCTAACTTTGAACAAACTAGCTGTGTGGATGTGGGTAGTCACTTTCTCTCACCAGAGCTTATTTCCCTCATGGAAACACAATGAGGTTAAATTAGATGCCATCAAAGATTTCTTCAAGCATTAAAAAATTATCGTTCTAAATTCATAAGAGATTACACATGGTGCCCAGAAAAAATTATAAACACTAGCAATTAGGTTTTTCCAAGTTTTCAATTAACCTGCTCAGCAATGAGTATTGTGATAAGATTACAATATAATTATGATTAATGCTTTAATCATTATGATAATTTTTATCATAGCAAATCAGGAGGAGATATCCTACAGACACGAAGGCAACAAAAGGTACAGGTTGCTGCTAATATTAACACCTTTTATTTATTTGGTGTTATACAACTTAAAATATTTTATATGCATTATCTTACTAGATCTCACATCTATTCTATGTAATGTGTCTTAATAAAATATTCTCACAGCAATTGAGAATATTTGAAGGTAGAATCATGGAAGCTCACAGATAGAGGACTTCTACCTTAGGGAAGAAATTAGTATGATTTATAGGGCAGATCAAATAAAGATTATGAACATTTTAAGTGGGTTTTTAGGTCACAGATCATTTCAAAATCTAAAGAAGGCTATGGAAGCTCACCCAGAAAATGTACATGGATAACAACTACTGACACTTCAAAGTCCCTTCAAGGAACTTCTAGGATCCCTTGTATCCCTTTGTTATTGAACCCTTATTGGAAGTCTAGAATGCCACACAACTTGGGAACCATCAAAGGGAAGAAAAAACTCTCTGATGTCTACAAAATTAGTTAGAAGGAGGGGGAGGGGCAGGGGTATGAAAAATGGTGGAATGAGACAGACATCATTATCCTATGTACATGTATGATTAACTAGAATGATCATCATGTACAACCATAGAAATGAAAATTTGTACCCCATATGTGCACAATGAATCAAAATGAAGTCTGTAAAAATAAAAAAATTTAAAAATTAGTTAGAAGGAGGCAATATATTTAATATTTATTGAGTAATGCCTACATGTTAAGTACTTTACATCCTTTTCTCATTGAATCCTAACAATATCTCTATAAAAGAATTATCTTCACTTTATACTTGAAGTTCAAAGTGATGTAGTTACTTGTCACACAATTTGAAAGCAACAGAGAAAATTAAAAGTCAGGTGCCTGGTCTGGCAGGATGTATTCCTTACACCACACCATATCACCAACATGCTAATACATAGTTCAGCAGGAAGGGTATGAGCACTTTTGTTCTGACTGCTCTTGGAATGATTGGACTTCAAAATCTAGATGGGGATCTTTGCATAACTACATCCTTAAAGTTCTTAAAAGAGGTGAGAATGAGGTGAGTCAGTGTCTTGTTACATTGTAGGCATGGTCTGAATTGAGGATATATTTAAGGTAAGTAGCAGACTAAGGATAGAACAAGACTCAGATAAGCACATCACAGATAAGCCAATCAGGAGAGGTGTTTTATCTGTGACATGAAAAGTGAGACACAAGTATGCCTACCAGAGTGAAATGTCAGATGGCTTGCAAGAAAGGGTGAAGTTACAACTGGTACTTGTCTTCAGATACATAAACTTGACCTCAGGGTTGAAGCCCAACTACAACATTTGGAAAGATCACCTTCTGCATTTTGTCTGGTTCTATCCCAGAATTTTTGGGCATAGCCTTACTGCTCTTTACTGAGCCAATTCAATCCTCCTTTAATGGACTCCAAACCATTGTCTGTAACACATTTCAGGGCTCATCAATAACACCATGTTAGTGAAACTGAAGCCCTTTAGCTCTCTGGGCCTTTGAGTCTATTCAGCTCATCTGACTGTTAAGGGAACGAATCAGCATCTTTATTGCAACTTCCAAAGGAAAATTCTACCCATCAGTTCCCATGGGAAATTCTCCTGAGAATTTAGTGCTGCCACTGCTGGGCAAAAAGTCACTTCTCCAGGGGCTAAGCCTCAAGGAATCCTACTTCTTTTCTTTTATGTTTTCATGTGTTTTGCTTCGCTCTTGGTCTGTGCTGCAATACCACATGTTTCTCCAACTTGACCGAATGTCAGAATCACCTGGGGGGCTTTTACATATGTTGATTCCAGGACTTTATTCCTAAGGCTTCCAATTTGGCAAAAGTGAGCAAGAATCCTGAAAATTATGCATATGTTCATCCAATCAGTCAGTCAACCATCTATTCAACTATGCATCCATCCATCCTTCTATTTTTGTTAATCAGTTGGAGTCTTTCCATACTACAGAATCTACAAGTGTAGGTACACAGTTCAGATTTTCTACAAGGAACATCAACAAAGATTCAAAAATTAATTCACAGTCTAGAGTATGCTATAACGCATTTAAAGATGGACAATAATTTTCACGTTGACAGCTTAGAATGCAATCCACATGTATGTTTGTTAAGGTGTAAACACATAGTCATGTGTTACTCATCAAGTCTGGCACAAGTTGCATCCATTGAGAGGTTACAGCTTCTCTCTCTTCCAGTTAACAGACCCATCTTGATGCTTGACTTATTTCCCTAGGCTCAGGCTGAACTCCCCCTCTGGGTCTCACAGCATCTGGAGATAACAAGGCACTCTTGTGTTTGATGCTAGTTTATCCAAGGAATTCTTGCCATTGATGCCCTCATCAATGTCACTTGAACACTGACTCAGTCAAATCTTCTATGCTTTAATCTCTGTATAAATGAGTGCATTCCAGCTTACCTTTTATCTTGATTATCTTTTCCCTATAACATTGACTTTATCCATACCCTCTGATTGTTTTTGTTTACTGAGAAGGTGCTGCAGGATCTCATTCCAGCTATGCTGCCTGACCATCTTCAGTTTCTGCAGCATTATCAGAATTAATTTCCTATATTTTTATTCAACACATAAACTCAGAAACAGGGGCATCTCAGCTTGATTTCTAAGGATTTCTACAATTCTCTAAAGTCCAAGGAAACCCCTGAGCTTCAAAATTTGAAAATTATTGTGAGGCAAATATCACCACAGGACTTTGAAATGCTCAGATGAAAACCAAAGAATGATGATTATAGAATTTGCCATTTTATGATTTTATTGAACATGTAAGACATAAGGAAAAGGGATAGAATAAGTTATGTAAGTAAAAGCAAAATTAAGAAAGTAGAAATTAAAGGTCACTTTTAGGATAGAGGCTAACAATAAAAAAGCAAATAACGGAATGCCAAAGAAGCAGGCAGTTCCTCTATACTTCAGTTAATTAAACTTAGTTAATTCTCCAAGCACAGTGTTATGAGGTTTGACCATTTTGGAATCATACGGATTACCACATGAAGCTTTTATTATTGCCTTTGTGTGACCCAAATATGCCATTTCCTGATCTCACTAACAAGTTTTCTTTAAATTGCTTTGCAATTCCTGGTGTTTTTTATTTCAATTAAATGCCAGCAATAATTGACTCCTGGTTAATTCTGAACTTCATTCACAGAAAAGAGATCAATATTGTGTGCTGTGTTTTCTGAGAGTCACCCTGGCTGTGCTCAGAGGGAGCTGGACCCTGCATCTTGTTTCCAAGCCAGGAATCGTGGATTCCCTTGAACCACAAGGAAACAGGACTCACAAATAGAAACTATAAGCTAGTTCAGCTCAGTAGAATTTGAGTCCACAGGAGCACTGTGTCTGACAGAAAAAAAAAAAAAAAAAAGAAACAAAACAGATACCATAGTGTAGAATTTGTGTTGCTTAGTAAATAATTGAGTTTCATGCCTAAGAGGTTGTATTTTGAGAATGGCTCAGAGCAATATTAGAATATGTTCTCAAACTTTGTATTAAAAATAAGCAACATTCTATAATTTTCTAAATAACTGTATTATTCAATGTATTTCCAAACAAATGCCATTACTTTATCTTCATGGCAGTTATTTGAGGTAGACAGATTCTGATCAATTGTGTTTTCAAATACAGAAGCTGAAACAGAATAATGAAAGACCTGCAACAAATCATTCAGCAGAATATCAGTGGAGCAGGATTAGAAATTATAGAAATTACCTTACCATTCTGAGTCCTTAGAATTTTTTTTTTTTTTTTTTTTTTTTTTTTTTGGTGCCAGGGATTGAACCCAGGGGCACTTAATCACTGAGCCATTTTTAATTTCTATTTTGAGACAGAATCTCACTTAGTTGCTCAGGGTCTCACTAAATTGCTGAAGCTGATTTTGAAATGTCAATCCTCCTGCCTCAGCCTCCCAAACCACTGGGATTACAGGTGTACGACACCTCCCCTGACTAGACCTTTTTATTATCTACTGTTATTCTTAATTAAATCACAGCATAATTAAGAAGTTGCATTTTTAGATTAAAAAAGTTTGCTAAGACAAAGGACGTAGGCATGCAAGCAGTGTGTGTGTACATATATATATGTATAAGAAAACATGAAATTTGAGAGAGAGTTGTGATTAAGAATAAAAATAATAGCACAAAAATCTATAGTCCTGGCCTGTGCTTTCATTCCTGTATCTATAAAATATAGCTAATGGTATTTACCTAACAGGGTTACTCTGTGCACTAAAATCAATTAATACATGTAGAACACATAGGATTTTTAAAAATAAAAATCGAATATGAAATGACATTTACTTATAAATGGTACTGATTTAATTATAAATATGAAAAGTAACAAAAATTTACTTTTAACTTTAAAAATTTAAACAGGAAATACTTCAAAGGTACTCAGCAATAAAGAAAACAATACAGTTGGTACCTACATGTCCAAAGTTCAGATTTATCAAATATTAACACATTGGTATATTTATACCAGTTCACGCTTTGCAAGGAAAACATAATATTACAGATAGAACTAAGACCCCTACCCCCTGTTTCTTCTCCCTCTCCCAGAGGTGACCACTATACTAATGTTGATATACATCAGTATTAAGAGTCTGTATTTTTAAAGTATATAACTATGGTTTATATATTTTTTAATTTACATATACATCATCACACTAAAAATATCACTTTTGTCACTCAACCTATTAATATTTATATATGCATGTATTTTGATACATGAAGTTCTGATTGATTTGCTTTAGTTGCTATGTGGCGTTCCATATCAATTAAATCTATACACTTTTTCATTCCCCTACTATGAAATGACTGGGTAGATTGCTTTCTTTTTTCTTTTTTCCTATTATGAAGAACAGTGATCTTTTACATATTTGGGAGAACTTTTCCAGAATAGATATTTAGGTATCTACTATTTTAAATGTTGAATAGAATCAGCCAGCACTTTCAACTCTCCTAAGAAAATGCTTTCCAAATTTTGGTAGCAATCCACACTCCTATCAGCAAAGCCACTTCCCCTCATCCATACCATACTATTAAATTCTTGAATTTTACCAATTGATAGTACCTGAAGTGGTATATAATTACTTTTAATTTGCATGTCCTTATCACTGGAGGGATGAGGCACCTTTAGTAAGTTCCCTTGTTTTTACTCTTATTTCTTTTTGTTTTTGTTAAAACGTTTTGTTTGCACTGCATGCAACAGCAGTGTGTAGAGGCAAGAAGGAGCAAACCTGTAAGTTACAGAAATAAGTGGTCCATACTAAGCTATAGCCTAGAGGCACACAGTAATTAAATTGACCTCTACAATTGCATTTACAAACAGAAATATAATGCATAATAACTTACATTGGCATTGTTGCATTTGTATTAAAACATCCATCTCACAATTCTCATGTATTTATTTTTCCCTTCCCAAAGTAATTGGCAAGCACAGAGAAAAACAAAAACATAAAATAAGAATAATTTGAAATAATTGGATATATTTCTCTCAAAGTTGAGATGGATGAGAAAACACACACATGCTTCTCTTGGATAAAATGACCCTTTGAATATTTAAGTGAGTTACGAGGATGTGAAAAATTCAATTAACAAGCAACAACTAAAAAACAAAGACAGGCCAAGTATGGCCAGTCTACCAGCTATTTCTGAGACAGGAAGACTTACATGACAATGAAATAGCTTTTTATTTTTAATTAAGAGATGATCAATCATATAAGATTTTACTGTGAGAGCACCTTTTTAGAGAAGTCATCTAGCACTGTATCACATGAAAATTTGAAAATGGAAAATCCTTATTTCTCCATTCACTGTAATTACCTTTGGTATTAATTGCCATAGACATTGTGGGTACCTTGGATGAGAGGTTTCAAACAAGCACAATTACTATGATGGTGCTGAATTTTGTGACATTTCATATTTTTCCCTGATTTATACACACTTTTAGGTTACCATTAACATGCTTTGTTTCATTCCGTATAAAATGAAATGGGATCAATGCACATCTTAAACTCATTATACTGATATTACAAATGCAAATTGCCTGCTACCTACAGAGTAGTTAAATATCATCCTGCAGTTTCCTGTTACTTATGAACAATTTAGAAATAACATCTGTAATTTTAAATGTGTTTTCTTTGTCTACTCAACCTTGCAGTGCTCCCAAATCCATACCGTATCTTGGAGAAAGACTTGCAAAGTCAAACAGACTAAGACTTCTTTGCTTGCTGGATTATTAAATTAAAAAGAAAAATGCAGTCACTTGCCTTGAAATTAAAATACTAGAGAATTCTGAATAGCTTCATTGTATGTCTGGCACTTATATCTACCTGCTGCAGTATTAGCACAAACCCCTGTGGTCCACAACAGGGTCTGAACTTCCAAGGAGGTGGCTTTATAATCTCTTAAAACAAAGCAGCAATCATTGAACATCCCTGGCAATCGAAAAGTGATGCTCTGTGAAGTATCTGCCACAAGCAGTCACACAATCAATAAATCAAGACTCAATTGGCCCAATGTGTAACAGAATTTCCAGGGCCATACAGGGTTCAAAAGCATAATTATGGGACTAACTCGTGCTTGAAATGCTTTAGGAGATACCTGAAGAAGTAGTGTGAGGAAGTATTCTGTTCTTATTCATGAGGAAAATGTTGGATTTCTTTGTCACTTTTGGGTCTCACCTTTCCAAAAGACTAGTCTCAGCGTTCAATTATCATTTGAATTTTTCCTCGCCAGGCTTCTCATTTGACCTCTCAGTAGCTGAGAATTTATGACTTTGCCATATCTTTACATTTCTATCCCTTACTTCTTCCTTACTTATCCACCCCTGGATGTACCTCTGCATGCTCTTTCCTAGATCTTATCTCCTGACTGTGACCTTTCCTGAGCAGCAGTTAGCTAAACTGACAAGCTTATCCATGCTTCTGCGCCATAGGGAGGACAGCAAAGGAGATACCAACTGATGACACAGCTTAAGGTTTCTTTGTGTACTTCTTCCTGTTATCAAAAAAAGTGACTTTAATTGGAATTTCAAGCAGAAGAAAGAGAAAAATAGTGCAGGAGTGGGTTGGAAGTGGTGCAAGAGAAAGTTAACACTTTCAGATACATAAGGCCTTGAACACATTCTGTAGGATACCTCTTTCGTTTCTTTAACTGCAGTTTATGTAAGAGTGGGTCAGAATATAAGGCACTATATGATTCAAATGCATTATCCATTCATTTCATTTGGATGAAACTTCATAATTAAATTTACATAGTGCAATATTAATAAAGACTCACATGGGTTTGCCAGGGCAGCCATAACAAAATAGCACAGCCCGAGTAGCTTGAACAACAGAAACTCCTTTCTCACAGTTCCAAAGGCTACAAGTCCAAGATCAAGGTGTGGTGGCTTGGTTGATCCTTAGGCTTGACTTTCAGATGGCCATCTTCCAGCTGTGTCCTCACACGATCCTTCCTTCCTGTACAGGTATCCCTGGTTTCTCTGTGTCCAAATTTTCTCCTATAAGGACATCAGTTAGATTGGAATGTGGCCTATCCATGTAGCCTCATTTTAACTGAATCGCCTTTTTAAGGCTTTTCTCCCAGTACAATCACATTTTGAGTCATAATTCAGTCCATAAAAGACCTGAAAATCATGCGCTCCATTTTGAATGTTTTTCTTTAAAAAGCATTGGGACAAAATGGAGTGTATACATTAAACCATAGAATAGTTTTAAATACTGGCCATTCTCTCCCTACATCAGGATGAATAAGATAGAAATTTATTAACATGGAAAAATGACAGTAACTAAGGAAGTAATACAAATAGTAAACTGTGCTACAATATGATCTCATAAAAGTATGTCTGTGTGTATGTAAATATATAGAAAAAACTAGAAATATGTAATAAATTTTGAAATTTGTTCAGGATAGTAAAATAAAAGAAGCTAATACATATGTTAACATATTTGTGTGTGTGTATGCGTTTGTGTGTGTGTGTGTGTCTTTAACACTTGGCTTTAACATATAATTCTATATGGCTCTGACATTTGCATAATGAATATGTATAACTTTAATAATCAAATTTTTTTCTCAAAATTTATCTTTTCATATTTAATTTATAATTCTGCCCTAAGATTTTAAGAATCCACATTAAATCATTTGATGCATTTTACTTCATACCTAAAACTGAAAAAACTTTTCCAGATCTTGAGTCAACTTTTAGATAAAAAGACTCAACTACACAGGACAAAGGACAGAGACTCAATCTAAACTATTAAAAACATCTCTTTGTAAAGTTAATCAACCACAAGGCCCACAAGAGTGTTCATAGAGATTTAATGTTAAATGTTTTGTTGAATTCCTTGTCTTTATCTAGTTAGAGTAGTAGTATGAAATTTTGAAAGAAAGGAAGAGAAAGAAAAAGGAAGGAAATAAATTTAACAGTTGGATTTGAATTGTTCCTTGTTAACTCATGTTAATTTCTAATAACTCTTTCAATACACCATTCCAGAATCTTTTCTGAACTTCTAATATACCAACCAATTATGTCATGTTCTTTCTTGTCTTCATATCTTGGCCTAGGCCATCTTTTCCTTCTGCAAAGCTCTCTCCCTCCCTTCCTCAACATCTGTCCCATCTCCCCACACACACACACCTTCACATTGTAATCACTTCCACCAAGAGATTAAAACTGTCCATTTCAAACTCGTTGGAATCCCCTTTTCTAATAATTTCTCTTACATTCATTGCCTATTTACATATATGTAAACACTGTATTATTAACTCTTTCAAGCCAGAGACAGTTTCCTGGTTTTTGTTATATTCTCAAACCTAAGACCATGTCTGGAACATTGGATATCAATCAATGATCACTGAATGATCAACCAATGATTACTGAATCAATCAATCAATATATTGCCCAGAGTGGATCTTAAAGCCCGGAGTGATCTGGAGCTTATGGAACAATTTAATAACTTCTTCGCAAATTTCTGGCAATTCTTCTATTTTCTAAAGATCACTTTCTTAGTGTTCAAAACTGACATATGAGACCCCTTGGTGAGTAATTTAGCTGAGCTTAAAATCTTTAATTTAAATATTAAACCATTTTAAATCAATAATTATTTTAGGTAAATAAGTTAAAAATTATTTAAAGTACCCAAAGACTCTCTTATTTCTTCTGGATTTCTGTGCCCTTACTATTGTTTCCCCATGTTTCTTAGTCTGTAAAAAATCCTATTTGGAATTCATATTTAATCAATCAAAATTATGAAAGTCATTGTTACAAATTAAATTTCTACAAAATAAGTCCTTGATTCAAAAATTTTTAAAGTAATTTTTTCATAATTAATAAACACAAAGTCTTTGAATATTAGCATTTTGAGAAACAAGAGAATTTGGTAAGAAAATCTATCAACTAACCCCTAATAAATGTTGACTGGAAAAAATTAAATGATAATAGTAATAATCAGAATCATAAAAGCCACCAAGTCTGACTTCTCCTCTCATATTTAAATGCTCTCAACTGTAAAACCCATTATAAACTGTGAAATTACAATTGTTTCCCAGCAGAAATTGATCATTAATAGTGCTTGGGACCAATTCCTAATTCAGATAGAATTACCAAGGCCTGCCTGTGATCCATGATGTACAGAAAACAAACAAAACAAAACAAAACACATAGTCGAGATTTTATTATGAGCATTTTTCTGGTTTGCAAACAGCAGCTATCCTGAAATAATTTATTTAACATGTCAACATTGTCTAATAAGTATCAACCCTTTTATTGCCCAGAGGTTATAAAGGGGCTTGTTTGACATTAGCTGCATTTGCCCTCACAATTCCAAAGACTTTTTTCAAAGATAATCAACACAGAGAGATGTTAGAAGGAAGCATGTGATGCAGAGGTGAATATGAGGTCGCACTAATGACTTCCTGAAAAACAGCCAAAGCACAAGGGAAAAAAGATGACAAAGATTTTAGAAATGCTGTTTTAACACAGACAAAAACAGTTTACTTCTAAAGGCATGTTGTTTACCATTCTGTCTATTTGGGAAGATAATATCCCCAAATTCTGCCTGGTTAATCATGTCTCTATGCTTCTTTAAATCTTAAATGTATAGTCCAATTAGTTCTATAACATAAATGTGCAAGATTTCCCCACAATGGACATGAAGATGGAACACTTCGTTCGTTCTGTTAACATGAAAAGGATTCCAAAGGGGTTTTCACAGTTGTAGAACCATAAGCCTCTCCTTCGAGTCCTGCAAGTTGGTAGAGCCCATAACAAACAAAAAATTCTCAGAGCAACCTAGCAAATAAGAGTTCAGTGGGATCACAAGGGGTGATATGCTTAGTCTTTGAAGACTCTGGATACAAGAATAAACAGGGTTATGAGTGATAATAGTTTTCTATTTTAAATTTTTCTCTTTTTTTCAACTGTTCATGATTTGCATATATGTTTTTTTTTTCTACTGGAAAGGAAACAAAAATTTTTTGCAGTGTTTGTTGAGCATAGCATGGCTCTGAGTTGGTAGATTGTTGAAAAGGCTTAAACTGAGTCATATTAAAGGTAATTTAACAATTGAGTCACAAAGAGATTGGGGAAAGGGAAATGTAGTTTAATCAGAAAAAAAAGGTGACTTTTAAGAAGCAAATAACTGGTAGGGAAAATTGATTAGTTTTGTATATGGCAAAAGGTAAAGAGTGGGGTTCTTCATGAATAATTCAGTGGTTATTTTTATCCAACATAAACTAGCTGAAGTGGGAATGCAGAGCAAAACTCCACAGTGTGGGAACACACGATTTTTTCAGAGAGTGAAGCAACAAGTGAATGAAGATAACCAGAAGTAAATTTCTTAGAATCTGTGCAAGTGGATAGAAGCCCAACAGACAGAGAGCACCTTGAAGGCTAGTTATATTCATTCACTTCTGTCTCTCTAGCTCTAACCACAGAGTATGGATCCCAATATTTATGCATAAAAAAGAAGAAAGGTTTTAAGGTCGATACCCAAAAAGCCAAGTCAAGGAGAGCAAATCTAGTACGCATGTGTAAACTAAAGAACAGTCAGTTGTTATTCACATTTCTGCAAATGGACAGGGGAATGGCTGGAAGAAACTGAATCAGTATGTTTCTAGGACTAAGAAGGCCATGTAATTGATTCAGTTCTTAAAACAGACCCAGCTACACAGACAGACGTGGAGTGAATGGGGGTAAACAGATCTGAGTTAAATTATTCTACTCACCACTGGGGCATAAATGAACTCTTCACAACTTTCTAATTTTAGTTAGTTATTAGCTTTTAGTTTATTCTCTGATAAATCTCTATTCTGGTAGTAAAGCAGTTTTACAAAAGACAATGACCTACATGTGTGTTACTACAGAGTTGCGACAAAATATAAAACCAAACGACTATCTCCAAGAAGTAAGTCCTAGAGCACTTGGATGATACCAGCAGAAGTGACCACAGGAGCAAATGACTACATCTTGTGAATTGATAAGCTTGCATTCATCATCTCTACCACTCAGGACTGGACAGGAAAGGATGGCTAAAAATTCATCATCAGAGCTTGATGTAGAAACACATTTCATCCAGTTCTCCCAGGAGAGGGAATGAAAAGAGAAAGAAAGAAGGTTTCTAAGCAAAGAAGAGCTCTGAAATATCCAGTGATACTTAATGCAACAGAATGTTTTTTCTAATTCTCTTTAGAAAATGCCTTCAATGATAATGGGGCTTGTATTATCAAAGAAAGCAGTCTCTCTTCACTTGAAAAGTTACATTTATTATTTAAATTTTTAATGGAAGAATTTAAACATATAGGTGAGGATAAAATAGCATAGCAAGTCACCAAGTTCATTAAAGTTCTTGTTGCCAATTGCAACAACTATGAACTCAAGGCCAGTCTCACTCCATGTAGACCATGCACCCTTTCCTTCACTCCTAGATTATTTTTAATTCAATTTCAGATGTCAAAATTTCATTCTAATTTTTACAGTTTTTTAATCATAAATGATAATACTCTTCTTTTAAAACACATAATCACGATGCCATTTTAATAGTTTAAAACATTACACTGATTCCTTAATATCATCAACTATCTAATCAGTGTTGGAATTTCCTATGTTGCCTCATGTTTTTTCTATAGCCTGTTTATTCAAATCAGGATTACAAAAGATATACTTTGGAATTGGATGAGGGAAATGGTGAGTTCACTTGAACAGTATTATTTTAGTGACATAGCTTAGAAGGAATATGAGTCACAATTTTAAAAAGAGAAATTATACATTCATTTTACCCAAATAACACTATAATTTCAAGAATAGTTGCAAAGATTTTAAAAAACTGAAATAAATGTAAAACAATACCAAGGTGACAACTTTTGTGAGGTATGAAATCTCCTTATGTTTTAAAAATTGGTTTTTGTTGCTTTTGCCTTAATGACCCTGACTCTCAACAGCTTAAAGCCTAGTTGAGGATACACAGCTGATGAAATCAGATAATTAAAGAACACAAATTAATATATTATAAGATATTAAACTGTGTTTAGGAAAGAAAATTATCACCAAAAGAACAAGAGAAAGAGGAGGGGGAGATCTTTGTATTGGAGAAATATCAAATACTACAAAAATCTTGACAAATAAGCCAAATATGAAAAAATAGTGTCAGGAAGAGATGTGTAAGAATGGAATAAGTCTTTTTTATTGTTTGTTCTATTTAGTTACACATGACAGCAGAATGCATTTTGATTCATTGTACACAAATGGAGTACAACTTTTCATTTCTCTGGTTGTAAACAATGTAGAATCATACCATTCATATAATCATACCTCTACACAGGGTAATATTTGTGTCATTCCACCATCTTTCCTTCCCCCTGCCCCCTACCCTCCCCTCATTTTCTTCCACACAATCCAAAGTTCTGAAGTTCCTCCATTCTTCCCTTACCCCGCTGCCCTGCCCCTCTGTTATGTATCAGCATCCACTTATCAGAGAAAACATTTGGCCTTTGGTTATTTGGAATAAGTCTTAAAAGAAGTAGAATGACAGAAAAAAGAAGATATTAAAATAGATGTTCCAAATTCAATAACTATACAAATATTTGTTGAGCAAGTTTCACCTGTGCTTCCTTCTAGATTTTTTTTAATTAGATTTCTGGCAGGTATTATCCTGTCTTGATGAATGTAGCAAAGTAAATAATATTGATTGTATTAGCTATGCATAAATAAGTTGGTTGTGATTTTTAATAACTACTACGAAAATTGGTTAAGAAATAGTAAGGAAAAAAGCATGCTAATAGAGTATTAGAGTAATTAACATTAATAGGCTCAGAGTGTGAGAAAAATGTGTTTTCAAGAGGTTATTGGTGGATTAAGACCATCAAAAAAGAAATTCAATAGAACTTCTCATCCAAGTACATTTCTCTATCAAGATGTTTTATTTAGGAGTTCTCACATAAAACATGCTGAGAAAGACTACAAAGTTAGTCTTCATGAGACATGTCAATTAGTGGAATCCCAAATGTACCATGTGATAAATACATCAGATGGTGAAGCAATCAGACTTAGTGTGGTGCAGTGTGCTACAGCAGCAAGTGCAACACACCCTGAAAACTGCCTAAGGAAGTTCTGGTAGGTGTAAGCATCCATGTGCCACCCTGTCACCTTCTGCTTTGACCAATTCTATGAAAAACCTCTGTACTCTGCTCAGAGGAACATCACCTTACACTGGATCATGAGCAAAAAGAGTACTGAGTATCTGCCCACAATAATCATGAAGGAATGAGTGCACATTTGTATATTTATTTGGAGTGAAACAGTGACTAACAAATTTTGTGTCCCCTGAAAATTTGCCTAAACTTTTCTCCCTGACATTTCACATAGCAAAAAAATAGCAGATGTTTAATTTATCCTCCTGACATTTGCTCAAACATATTTCTAGTGATCTAGGAAATGTGTTCTAGCTAATGCATCTTACTTGACCTATCAGCAGCATTTGACACAGTTAATCTCTCTTTATTCATTGAAATTCTTCTGTCCTGTTTCCAGGACACAAGAGTTACCATTTCCCTTTTACATCACTGAATGCTTCTTTGCCCTTCTCTCTCTGTCTCTCTCTTTTATTTTTTTATTTTTTCTGGCTTCTGCTCATCTCTCTGAACTTCGGACGTCAAAGTGCCCCAACAATGAGTCTTTCTACTCTCCTTCTCTTGGTAATCTTAGTCCAATAAATGTCAGTACCTTTGTATGTCAGAGACTCCCAAAGGCTTCCCACCCAGACTTCATCCAAATTGTGCTCTTACTTTTCCACCTGCTTCTTCCGAATCTTCAGCTGAATATCACACAAGCATCTCAAATGCAACCCATCCAAATGTCAGTGTTTCTCCTGAGACTTTTCCATCCAGTTTCATGATGTTTTTCCAGTTGCTCAGGCAGGACTGCAAGAGGTCAGTCTTGTCTTTTTTTCCCCCTTTCAATCCTCAAATCATTTTTTTCCCCCCTGTGGTGCTGGGGATTGAACCCAGGACCTTGTGCTTGCAAGGCAGGCACTCTACCAACTGAGCTACATCCCCAGCCCAATCCTCAAATCAAATCTCTCAGCAATTCCTGTTGATTATGTTCCAAAATATGTCCAAAACTATTTCTCTCCACTTCCCAGTCCTGTTACCATCCAATCCCAAACTGTCCAGCTCTTGCCTGGATTAATTCACTGTCTTCTAACTGACCTCCTGGCTTCAACTTTGTCCACTGCTCCTTTTACCCCAAAACAGCCAGGCCTCAACCAGGTGACCAGTGAGACAGCTTTAAGCCTTATTCATTATGTAAAGCACTTCTCAAATCCTTCCCATCTTACCCGGAGGAGCATCATTCTGGAGGAGTGAGGCCAGAAAGGAAATGGAGTTGAGAGCAGATCACAGAGGCTTTGAAGTTCTTAATGAGAGCCCAGGGGTTTACCGTGGGAAACTGCAGTGTTTTGGGCAGACAACATATTTATGTTAGATGGTAATAGTGACTGTAAGGAAAATAAAGCAGAGAGGCAGGGAAGAAAGAATGCTGGTAGGAAAGGCCAATTGTAATTTTGAACTGGTTGGGTCAGGGAAAGCCTAGGAACTATGAGAAAGCAAGCTGTATGATTATCTAAGAGTGTGTTGTTTCACATCAAAGCAACAGCAAGAGCAAAGGCCTGGGGTAGAGTATGGCTTACATATACAAAAAAGTCTGAGGAGGACAATGACTCTTCAAATCAACTGCAAATCTCAAGCTACTAACTCTCTATAATGTTGTTTCAAAGGGCTATAAATGTTTTTAATTTTGTTTTCAGTGATGCATTTCTGAATTCTAGAAAAATACTTTGCACAATGCAGGTTTAATAACAACTTATTGAATAAACTCATAAAATAGGGTATAATAACATACACTGAGTCCAACTTGGAAGTCATTTTCAGTGGCCTGATTCTTTTATTAATGAAGTCCAATATATTCCAGAATCCACTGACTCCTGCTTTCCCATGGTATTAGCTCAAGAGAGCAGAAAATTCTATGTGTACACATAAAACATATCTTTTTCTGAAGATTGTAGTCCTCCCAGTAGGGATAAGGTGTCCCTTCTCTGCTATCATTCCACTCTCTAATTTGCTTATGACATTCACAGTGCTGAACGTATTTCTCTCTAATCCCACTATTGAGATGTTAGAGCTGAAAAAACAAATTATTCCTTGTCCAATAAAGATGAATAGAGACCTAAATCAAACACATAGAGATTCCAAGATGCTAGTTTTAGTACTTATTTATTAAAAAAAAAGGGGGGGATGAAAGTTATGACCAAGGTATATGACCAAATAATTTTGATAATATTTCACAACTGAATTGGATGCATCATGCTTACTTTATGGGTTGTCACAGTTAGATTGTCATTGACTTCTGTATGCATGAAAAATACCCCTTTTTACCATATGACAGAGAGAGAACTAAGCACTTGCCTTCTGCAAGAAGAAAGATTCCAATCTGAGAGGTTCCACAGAAGTCAAGCATGCCAAGCGCCTAATCCTAAACTCTCCACTAAATAAACATATGACCTCTTCTAGGAAGGATCTTTTAAAAGGTAGAGAACATCCACGATTGATTTTTCTCTACTTTGAAACCTAGAGAGAAGGGAGAAATTGACCCATCCAACCCCCAACACCAACTTAAGCTATAAAGACCCAACACTTGGGGGTGTCTGTGTGTCATGTTCTTTGTTGAATTTATAGTGCCTAAGAGAGGCTATTGCACAGAAGGTGAAAATTCAACATTAAAGAAAGTATGTTGTTGAAATGTCATGTTTAATCAAACATTATTCCCCACCCCTCAAAATACAAACCAACTAAAATTGTCCAGAGGAGCAAGGATTGATTGAAATTGATTGATTATGTGCTTAAGTTTCTTGCTTGGTTTCTACAGAGCCCAGAAAAAACTGCCAAAACTTATTTTATGTCTGGTTCAGAATGAACCACTAGTATAGGATTTTTCACTCACCCAGCCAGCAAGAACTAGTGTCCCTCAATCCACCAACACACAAGGCAGGGAATACTGCCAGCAGTCATTGAATAGGCTTGGAAATGACTCTTCCCCAGCTGAGCCTTCAGATTGAGACAGCAAGAACTTATGCCAACATCTTGATTATAAATTCATAAGAGATTATAAAGCAGAGGGTCTGGAAAGCTAAGCCATAGAATCTGTGAGATTATTAATGTGTGGGTCTGTGGCCATCCATTGTGCAGCAATAAATAAAATAAAAAGTCAGTATGAGAAAGCTACAGTAAAAATATGATCAGTTTGTTTCAATATGATTTTAAATGACCTTTCAGGGAGGCTGGTATTTTAATCTCTCTAGCAGAGAGTAGGAATTCATATACAAAGAAAATGAAATATTCTTTGCTTTTCCAATCAGCTTCTAACGTTCTACCTGATCACAGATACTGATATATTTGATTTTATCAGAGGTTAAAATGACTTGCACCTTTCATTGGTTTACCTCTTCTTTTTTTTTTATTTACTTATTGATTCATTGAACACAAATGGAGTACAGCTATTGTTTCAATGGTTGTACACAAAGTAGAGTCACACCATCTGTGCGTTCATACATGTACACAGGGCAATGGTATCTGTCACACATTCTGTTATTATTTTTACCCCCCACCTCGCCCCATCCCTCCCTTCCCTCTATGCTATCTATCCTTCCTCCATTCTTGCCACCCTCCCCCCCTCCATTATGCATCATCATTCATTTATCAGTGAGATCATCCAGCCTTTGGATTTTTGGGATTGGCTGATCTCACTTAGCATAACAGTCTCCAACATCATCCATTTACCTACAAATGCCATAATTTTATTCTTCTTTATGGCTGAGTAATATTCCATTGTGTATATATACCACAGTTTCTTTATCCATTCATCTACTGAAGGGCATCTAGGTTGATTCCATAATCTAGCTATTGTGAATTGAGCAGCTATGAACATTGATGTGGCTGCATCACTGAGGCAATCTGATTTTAAGTCCTTTGGGTATAAGCCAAGGAGTGGGATAGCAGGGTCAAATGGTGGATCCATTCCAAGTTTTCTAAGGAATCTCCACACTGCTTTCCAGAGTGGCTGCACCAACTTGCACTCCCACCAGCAATGTATGAGTGTACCCTTTTCCCCACATCCTCGCCAACACCTGTTGTTGCCTGTGTTCTTAATAATAGACATTCTAATTGGGGTAAGATGAAATCTTAAGGTGGTTTTGATTTGCATTTCTCTTATAACGAGTGATGTTGAACATTTTTTCATAAATCTGTTGATTGCTTGTAGATCTTCCTCTGTAAAGTGTCTGTTCATTTCCTTGGCCCATTTATTGATTGGGTTATTGGTGTTCGTGGTGTAAAGATTTTTGAGTACTTGGTAGATTCTGGAGATTAGTGCTCTGTCCGAAGTGTGTGTGGCAAAGATTTTCTCCCACTCTGAAGGCTCTCTCTTCACATTGCTGATTGTTTCCTTTGCTGAGAAGAAGCTTTTTAGTTTGACTCTATCCCAATCATTGATTCGTGCTTTTATTTCTTGCGCTTTGGGAGTCATGTTAAGGAAATCTGGTCCTAGGCCAACATGATGAAGATTTGGACCTATTTTCTCTTCTATTAGGTGCAGAGTCTCAGGTCTGATTTCTAGGTCCTTGATCCACTTTGAGTTGAGTTTTGTACAGGGTGAGAGATAAGGGTTTAGTTTCATTTTGCTGCATATGGATTTCCAGTTTTCCCAGCACCATTTGTTGAAGAGGCTGTCTTTTCTCCATTGCATGTTTTTGCCTCCTTTGTCAAGTATGAGATACCTGTATTTATTTGGGTTTGTCTCTGTGTCCTCTATTCTGTACCATTGATCTACCTGTCTATTTTGGTACCAATACCATGCTGTTTTTGTTACTATTGCTCTGTAGTATAGTTGGAGGTCTGGTATTGTGAAACCCCCTGCTTCGCTCTTCTTGCTAAGGATTGCTTTAGCAATTCTGGGTCTCTTATTCCTCCAAATGAATTTCATGATTGCTTGCTCTATTTCTATGAGGTCCGTCATTGGGATTTTAATTGGAATTGCATTGAATTTGTATAGCATTTTTGGAAGTATGGCCATTTTGACAATATTAATTCTGCCTATCCAAGAACATGGGAGATCTTTCCATCTTCTCAGATGCTCTTTAACTTCTTTCTTTAGTGTTCTGTAGTTCTCAGTGTAGAGGTCTTTCACATCTTTTGTGAGATTGATTCCCAAGTATTTTATTTTTTTTTTGAGATTAATGTGAATGGGGTAGTTTTCCTAATTTCTGTCTCAGAGGATGCATCACTTACAAATAAAAATGCATTAGATTTATGAGCATTAATTTTATATCCTGCTACTTTACTGAATTCATTAATGAGTTCCAGAAGTTTTCTGGTGGAATTCTTAGGATCTTCTAAATAGAGAATCATGTCATCTGCAAATAGGGATAGTTTGATCTCTTCTTTTCCTACTCGTATTCCTCTAATTTCTTTGGTCTGTCTAATTGCTCTGGCTAGAGTTTCAAGAACAATGTTGAATAATAGTGGCGAAAGAAGGCATCCCTGCCTTGTTCCAGTTCTCAGGGGGAATGCTTTCAATTTTTCTCCGTTTAGAATGATGTTAACTGTGGGCTTTGCATAGATAGCCTTTACAATGTTAAGGAATGTCCCCACTATCCCTATTTTTTCTAGTGTTTTGAGCATGAATGGGTGCTGTATTTTATCAAATGCTTTCTCTGCATCTATTGAAATAATCATGTGGTTCTTGACGTTAAGTCTGTTGATGTGGTGAATTACATTGATTGATTTCCGGATGTTGAACCAACCTTGCATCCCTGGGATGAAACCCACTTGATCATGGTGCACTATCTTTTTAATATGCTTTTGTATGCGATTCGCTAAAATTTTGTTAAGAATTTTTGCATCTATGTTCATTAGAGATATGGGTCTGAAGATTTCTTTCTTTGATGTGTCCTTCTCTGGTTTTGGTATCAGGGTGATATTAGCTTCATAGAATGAGTTTGGAAGGGTTCCCTCCTCCTCTATTTCATGAAATACTTTGAGGAGTATTGGAATGAGCTCTTCTTTGAAGGTCTTGTAGAACTCGGCTGTGAATCCATCTGGTCCTGGACTTTTCTTTGTTGGTAGGCTTTTGATGACTTCCTCTATTTCATTGCTTGAAATTGATCTATTTAAGTTGTGTATGTCCTCCAGATTCAGTTTGGGTGGCTCATATGCCTCTAGGAACCTGTTGATGTCTTCCAGGTTTTCTATTTTGTTGGAGTATAAATTTTCAAAGTAGCTTCTTATTATGTTTTGTATTTCAATTGTGTCTGTTGTAATATTTCCATTCCCATCGCGGATTTTAGTAATTTGGAGTTTCTCTCTCCTTCTTTTCGTTAGCGTGGCTAAGGGTTTATCAATTTTGTTTATTTTTTCAAAGAACCAACTTTTTGTTTCGTCAATTTTTTGAATTGTTTCTTTTGATTCAATTTCGTTGATTTCAGCTCTGATTTTTATTATTTCCTGTCTTCTACTACTCTTGGTGATGATCTGTTCCTCTTTTTCTAGGGCTTTGAGCTGTAATGTGAGGTCATTGATTTGGTGACTTTTCATTCTTTTATTAAATGCACTCCCTGCAATGAACTTTCCTCTTAGCACTGCTTTCATAGTATCCCAGAGATTTCGATATGTTGTATCTTTGTTCTCGTTGACCTCTAAGAATCTTTTAATTTCTCCCCTAATGTCTTCTGTTATCCATGTATCATTCAATAGCATATTATTTAATCTCCAGGTCCTGGAGTAGTTTCTGTTTCTAACTTTATCATTGATATCTAATTTCATTCCATTATGATCTGATAGTATACAAGGTAGTATCTCTATGTTTTTGTATTTGCTAAGAGTAGCTTTGTGGCATAACATATGGTCTATTTTAGAGAAGGACCCATGAGCTGCTGAGAAGAAAGTGTATTCACTTTTTGATGGATGGAATATTCTATATATGTCTGTTAAGTCCATATTAGCAATTGTGTCATTGAGTCCTATGGTTTCTTTGTTCAATTTTTGTTTGGAGGATCTGTCCAAAGGTGAGAGAGGAGTGTTAAAGTCTCCGAGTATTATTGTGTTTTGGTCTATTTGATTCCTGAAATTGAGAAGGATCTGATTGACATACATGGATGCGCCATTGTTTGGTGCATAAATATTTATGATTGTTATGTCCTGTTGATTTATGCTACCTTTAAGCAATATGAAATGTCCTTCTTTATCCCTTCTGACTATCTTTGGTTTGAAGTCTGCTTTGTCTGAAATGAGGATGGAAACACCAGCTTTTTTACTCAGTCCGTGTGCATGGTATGCTTTTTCCCAACCTTTCACCTTTAGTCTGTGGGCATGTTTTTCTATGAGATGAGTCTCTTGAAGGCAGCATATTGTTGGGTCTTTCTTTTTAATCCAGTCTGCCAGTCTATGTCTTTTGATTGATGAGTTTAGGGCGTTTACATTCAGGGTTATTATTGAGATATGACTTGTATTTCCCGTCATTTTAGTTTTTTGGGGGTGTTTAGCTTAACTTTGTTTCTCCTTTGATTGACTCTTTCTTTAGGGTAGTTCCTCCCCATGGTGACCAAGATTGTTATTTTTCATTTCTTCCTCTTCAAATATTTTGTTGAGAATGTTCTGTAGGGCAGGCTTTCTCTTTGTGAATTCTTTAAGCTTTTGTTTATCATGGAAGGATTTTATTTCATCATTAAATCTGAAGGTAACCTTTGCTGGGTATAAGATTCTTGGTTGACATCCGTTTTCTTTCAGAGCTTGAAATATGTTGTTCTAGGCCCTTCTTGCTTTTAGGGTCTGGGCTGAGAAATGTGCTGATATCCGTATTGGTTTCCCCCTGTAAGTAATCTGCTGCTTTTCTCTCACAGCCTTTAAAATTCTATCTTTGTTTTGTATATTAGGTATTTTCATTATAATGTGCCTTGGTGTGGATCTATTGAAATTCTGTGCGTTTGGTGTCCTGTAGGCCTCATGTAATTGATTTTCCATCTCATTCATCATATTTGGGAAATTTTCTGATATTATTTCATTGAACAGATTGTTCATACCCTTGGTTTGTATCTCTGTGCCTTCCTCAATCCCAATAACTCTTAAATTTGGTCTTTTCATGATGTCCCATATTTCTTGGAGGTTTCGTTCATGATTCCTAACCATCTTCTCTGTTTGTTCGACTTTGTTTTCAAGATTAAATATTTTGTCTTCATTGTCTGAGATTCTGTCTTCCAAGTGATCTATTCTGTTAATTATGCTTTCTATTGAGTTTTTAACTTGGTTGATTGTTTCCTTCAATTCCTTGTTTCCTTCAAGGATTTCTGTTTGTTTTTTTCTCAGAACTTCTATCTCTTTATTGAAATGATTTTTTGCTTCCTGAAATTGCTCTAGTAGCTGGTTATTCATAGCCTGAATCTGCACTCTCGTCACCTCATTCTCTTCTCGGATCATTTTAATTATGAACATTCTGAACTCCATTTCTGTCATTCCTTCTACCATGCTGTCTTTGGGATCTCTTGATGTATCATCTAGGTTTGTTTGGGACACTTCCCCTGTTTTCTCATGCTGCTCATGTATCTTCCCCTCTAGTAGTGCAAATCAGAGGGATTGCAATTTCCCTGTAAAGACTTAGGGCGTCTCTGCAGATTTCCAGTAACTCACCAGATGTTTGAGAGGTGCTTGATCAAGTGGTGACCCAAGATAGCTGCTGTCTTACAACCTCCAGGTTGGGAATGATCAATGCTTCTGGGTAGAGGCAACCAGGAGACACAGCACCGTGGCCCTGGAGCCCCAGCGCCATGTCCCCATGGGAAGGGCTGAGCTTAGGTCTGAGGGCTGAGACAGCCAAAGATGGCGTCTCTCCACCAGGGAAGCTGTAGAATGGCGCCAACGGGCCCAAATTCCCCGCTGGAGCCGGCAAGCAGCTCCACTCCCAGCCAGATCTCACCTGGAGCCGCAGCGTGTGTCCCTGCAGGAAGAGGTGGGCTTAGGTCCGAGGGCTCAGATAGCTGAGGATGGCGCCTCTCCGCCAGGGAAGCTGTAGACTGGCGCTGCTGGACCCGGCAAGCAGCTCTGGTCCCAGCTAAATCTCACCCGGAGCCATAGCGCCGCGTCCCCAAGGGAAGGGGTGGGCTTAGGTCTGAGGGCTCAGATAGCTGAGGATGGCGCCTCTCCGCCAGGGAAGCTGTAGACTGGCGCCGCTGGACCCGGCAAGCAGCTGGTTTACCTCTTGATTCAAACATTTTGCAGGTTCAAGTCTGTTCCTGAAAATAGGAAACAAGCATCATTAGACTGCTAGACCTCCAGACCATTAGATGTGTGGAACAACAGGCAATAAACATGAGAGCATGATCCCATAGGCCATGAGACTGGGAAATTTTGAGACTAGGAATTTGTAGGATCTTGCTCCCATTTCTAATGCTACTTCCAATTTCTATCTACTCAACAAAATTTCTAGATAAGACAATTACTTGAGGGAAAGAATTATTTGGATATTTTGACATATTCTAGTTTCAAATTCAACTTTCCAACACACAAGTCATTGAAAATTTGACCAATTTCTATTTCTCCATGCAAAGACACTTCTTCTGACCTTTGGTTGTCCTGTCCCCAACATCAGCAACGGGATACCAATATAAAAGCATGCTGTGTTGCTTGCTCACCTAGAAGACTTGAACCTATGCAGTTTAGATAGTTTATATTTATTTGTGAACACATTTCTTCAGTGAAATTTTTAAATGCATTGTTTTTTAGGTAATACATCAACATTTTTGCTATTTTGGAAAGAATAAAGTTCTTTCATATCCTTCTACATGATAAAAAACATTTTATTTATTTATGAATTTGCAAATTTACTTGTTAAACTAGTAACTACCTATAGAATGAAAGTACATATTCAGAACTTTTAAGTTGAAATCTTAAATTTATTACACAGGATGATGGAACAGGTGTTAGGTATAATTATATATTGTAGTTAAAACTTTTTGTATTATTTTGGTGAAAATGAGAGCAAAATAAAATTTATTTTTCTGTTCTTTTAAAAATCCTTAAAGAATCCAGGAAATACTCATAATTGGGATTAATTTAAATGTGGAAGAGGGTCAATACATATACTTTGTCTGATTAATTTTCACTGTTTGTATGGAAGAACTAAATAAAACAAATGAAAATAAATTGAGATTTTGTAAGATCTAGAGTCAGAACTTGAAAATATATTATCAAATTTAAAAAATCAATTTCTAAGATTTTCTTACAGAATCACTAAATTCTTGTACAACCAACCTAAACATAAATTTTAAGAGGTTTTCAAGATCAAATATTTTTATTTACAAAAATGAAAATTTACACTTATTTATTGAGAGACAGAGAAGTTAACCACTACTTTGGAAGAATAAAATTTATACTTTTTTTCTCTAATACTTTAATCAATCTTGATTTCATGTAATTACAGTGAAATTTCTTCTAACAATAAGTTTGAGTGCTCTATTTTCTTCAAAGCTCATAGGAAAGATCATTACAAAGTAATATAAATTAGAAAACCATCTTTTAATTTTATATTGAATAATGACATTCTAGCAGTGGTTAATGTTCACAAGGAAAAAATACTCCAATAAAATAGCAAAATATTTTTTCTGTATTCAAAGAAATAAAAAGTATATACATATAGTTGCCCTGCAGATTCTGAGAGAAGTACTCTTTTCCCATTATAAGATAATTTTATTTATTGTACAATTTCAAAATGGAAATGAAGGGCTCATTAAAAATCTGCACAATTAAAATGAAAAGAGATTTGTCAACTTGAAGAAAAAGTGATGGACTTTGTTTTATAAATTTTTTCTTCTATAAGTTGCACATATAAAAAAATCTCTCCATTCAAAAGATCTGTTAAATGGTCTCATAAAACATGGAAGAAGTTTGAGAAAGACCAAAGACCAAAGACAGGGAAGCTCTTTGAGAGTTGACATCTCAATATCTTCTGAATTCTGGAAGGCTCCCAGATAAAATTGAGGCCCATGACATTATGATGTATGTTTGAACTAAACTAACAATATTGGGATCATGAAAAACATTTCAACGTTTTTTGCTGTTATTATGTAAATGATTTATTTACTTCTTTTTTTGCTGTGATTTTTCACCAAGTGAAAAAAAATTATATCAGTCAGAAAGCTCATGAGTAGAGAATGCAACACTGTGAGTTCTCGGGTTATCTCCCCTTCAATAAACAAGGTTTAATTTCTGTCCAATCCAACTGAAACATATTGAAGATCTATCATGTGCTGCAGCCCAAAAGAAGAATATGACATGTCCTCACCTAAAAAATACTGAATATGTAGAAGGACACAAAATATATGCTCAAGGGAAACTTCCAGGTCCATAAAATGTTAAACATATGGAGATTCATCAGAAAGTTTCTTCCTCTTAAGGTTATGACAAACCAATACCTTACTAGATGAATTTGTTGCAGAAACCACCATAAAACTAGGACATATTGCAGAATGCAACTCCCTGAAGGTGGTGGAGATTGAGAAAAAGCATATTCTCTCAGAAGTGCAAACTAACCAGAGCAAGAAAGAGAGGAGCCATCCAGGGAAGAGAGTACTCAAGACTTTCAGTCCACAGCACTGAAAAACACAAGTAAAACCACAGTCTGTCTGGACTGGCAAACCAGAATACTGAAGCCAAAGAACCATAAATGCTAAAAATAGTGATAAAATCCAAGAAGAGAAGGAGTCATAAGGGGAATCCCTAAACTGTTTTCTTATATCTCTGACTAATTCTGAACCATTCATGTAAAGCACACACTAAAGCACATAAAGCGACTTGGCTAATTGACAAAGGATCTGAATGGAAATCAGAGATGCAGTCCAAGAAGCAAAGTTTGCAATTCAATTCCATCCAAAAGAAAATTGCCTTTTAAAGCAAAGGAAACCCTCATTGGAAAAAATAATGCAATATAAAATCTAAATGACATAATATTCAAGATAGTCATTGTATCACTCTAAATTACAGAGAATAAAACCCAAAATGCAGAACATGTTTTTCAAGAGAAAAAAAAATCTATTAGGTGTTACTACTAAATAAACCAGATATTAGAATGGATTTTAAAATAAGTATTTTATATACATGTACATATTTGTATGTTTTTATGAATGTCTTTTAAAATAGGTATTATGTGTGTAAATTACTTATATATACACAGTCAATGAGATAAAACATGTTTCAATGCACAAAAAATATGAACAACATAACAAAAGCCATCAGTCAAGAAATTTCTAAAAAAAGAAAATTTTAGGATATAATTCTGAAATAAAAAGTTACTGGATAAATTTAAGAGCCAAATGTACAAAACAAAGGAAAGAGTAATGGAACTTTAGGATAGATCAATAAAATTTATACTGCATGATGAATTCAGAAGACAAAATACAGGGACTTGTTAGATTGTGTAAAACTGTCAAATACATGTATTACTTGAATACCAAAAGAAAGGAGAGTAAAGAGTCAGAAAAAAATATTTGAAGAAATAATGGCAAATATTTTTCCAAAATTGGGCTGGGGTTGTGGCTCAGTGATAGAGCACTTACCTAGCATGTGTGAAGCACTGGATTTGATCTCAGCACTGCATATAAATCAATGAATAAAATAAATGTCCATTAACAACCAAAAAAGTCTTTTTAAAATTTTTTTCCAAAATTGTTGAGACAGGAATTTGGAGACATAAGATGCTAGAAGAGCACTCACTCAAAAAACATACAGAAGTCTATAGTCAAGTACATCATAGTAAAACCTGAAGGGAAAATATGCAGAACAAATTCTGAAAGCAGTAAATAGAAATGATATATTATGGACAGGGTTACAACAATCCAATTAATAGGTAATTTTTTGTAAGAAACCAGAGTGGCTAATAAAGACTGTAACAAGTGTTTATGATGACTCTCTAAAGGAAGGAAAGAAGTGGAGAGAGAGAGAAAAAGAGAGAGAGAGAGAGAAAGACAGAGAGAGAGAGAGGGAGAGAGAGAGAGAAAGGAAACAAGGAAGCAGAGCAAGAAAGAAAAGTGAAGACGTTGGGGGGGGGGGGTACTGCCAAACCAGAATTCTGTAGCCAGTGAAAATATCATTTAAGAATGAGAAGACATTTATTGATTGGGTTATTTGTTCTTCTGGTGTTAGGCTTTTTGAGTTCTTTATATATCCTGGAGATTTGTGCTCTATCTGAGGTGTGTGTGGTAAAGATTTTCTCCAGGTTCAGTGGCACACACCTGTAATCCTTGAAGCTCAGTAGTTTGAGGCAGAAGAATCGCAAATTCAAGACCAGCCTCAGCAACTCAGCAAGGCCCTAAGCAACTTAGCAAGATCCTGTCTCAAAATAAAAACCAAAAGAGGCTGAGATATGGCTCAATGGTTAAGTGTCCCAGATTCAATCCCTGGTACAAAAAAAAAAAAAAAAAAAAAAAAAA
>JAJEJO010000885.1:601529-627354 GCA_020662805.1 Glaucomys volans | reverse complement strand
ACCCAAAAAAGAATGAAGAACACAGAAAATAGTAAATATATAAATGAATGCACATAATGTTTCATTTTGTCTTTTTGCTGCCATGCAAATATTTTTTAAAAACATTAAAACATTTTCTTGCATGATTTTTTATGTATTATATGTAACAACTATAATGAAAAGGATAGAAAAATGAACCTATATGACTTTACTATATTCCATATATTCCATAATTTATTTAAAGTATTATAGTATTACCTGTAAGTAGACTGTGAAAAATCAGTCATGTATGTTGTTGTTACTTATTTTAGGAAACCATTTTAAAATGTAAAATGTTTAACAGAAAACTCTAGAATTTTTTTCATTTTGAAGTGCTGGGTGTTGAAACCCGGGCCTCGCACATGCTAGTCAACCATACTATCACTGAGCTGTATCTCCAGTTCCTCTACTGGAAATGTTAAATAGAATTGAATACATCTTCACACATTTTTTACTTAAAAAAAGAGGAAGAGTGGAGCAAAATATGAAAGCAACAATTTAAAAGCAGAGAGTAAAATAGTAGGTAGGCTCAAATGCAAACATATAATTTTTACCTTGAAAGTTAATTAACTAAGCACTCTAATTAAAATATAGAATTTGCCAAAATTGTTTAAAAGACAAAACATCATTTATAAGCTGCTTACAAGACAGATACTTCAAAATATAAAGATATAGATTCACTAGAAGTAAATCAATGAGTTTCCTTGTGAACACTGAACATAGAAGACTAGAGTCAGAGAAAGTATTAAAACAAAAAGGGACAATGCATGACAGTAAACATATCCACTCATTAGGAGAACACTGAGTCATGAATGTGCAAACACCTAACAACAGAAATCTAAAATATGTGAAGCAAAATTAACAAAATTGAAAATTACATAATTCCATGATTTTATGTAAAAACTTAATGCACTTCTGTAAGCAATTTATCAAATAACTAGACAAAAACCAGCAGATATGGAAGATCTGAACAACACTGATTAATATCTTAACTTCATTGATATTTATAAAACATAACACCCAAAATACCAGAATACAGAAACTTTTAAAATTCGTATGACACATTTGCCAAGATACACTATATTTTGAGCAAAAAAAGAATTCTCAATTAGTCTATATAAAGTTTGAAATCATGTAAAAGATGTTCTCTAATCCAGACTGAATTTAAAAACAGCAATAAACTCACCAGAAAAAGCTTTGGTGTTTGTAAATTATAAATAGATTTCTAATTGAATATCGGGTTAAAGAAGAAATTACAAAATCAATGATAATAAAACTATAATGTGTTGAAATTTGTGGGATAAACTTGTGAAATGATTGGAGGGAAAAATAAAGCATTAAATGTCTGTAATTAGAAAAAGGAGTATGGAATAAATGATCCAAGCTTCTGCCTTATGAACCCAGAAGAGCAGATTAATCTCCAAATAATGCAGAATTTGGAAAATAAAGAGTAGAAAACAATGAAATTGGAAAAAGAAAATAAAAGAGAAAATTAAGGAGATTAAAAATTTGTTTAGGAAAAAATCAGTAAAATGCTTAAGGAAAGTGAGGAAAGGAAGAAAGGAAAGGGGGAGGAAGGGAGGAGAGAGTTTAAATTATTAATCACAGGAATGAAAGGGGACATCCTTACAGTCTTCATGCTTCCAAAAGACAATAAGGGAATATTATGAAAAGCTTTACGGTAAATATTGAAAATTATACAAAATAAACATGTAACTTCAAATACATAACTGCCCAAACTAATCCCAGGTGAAAAAAATGTGCTCCAATATAATAAACTAAAGGAACTGAACTTCACATTAATTTGCTCCCCAAAAATATTCCTCCAGCCTCAAAAGACTGATTTTCTCATGATTTTTTTTTCAAACATTTAAGGAAGAAATTTTGAAATTTACACACTCAGAAAACAGAGATGGGCACAATTTCCAATTCATTTTTTGAAACCATCCTTATCCTGATTTAAAAAATCCACAAAAGAAGCCGGGCGCGGTGGCGTAAGCCTGTAATCCCAGCAACTCGGGAGGCTGAGGCAGGAGGATCACGGGTTCAAAGCCAGCCTCAGCAACTTAAAGCAGGCCCTAAGCAACTCAGTGAGACCCTGTCTCTAAATAAAATACTTAATAGGGCTGGGCATCTGGCTCAGTGGCCAAGTGCACCTGAGTTCAAACTCCAGTTTCAAAAAAAAAAAAAAAAAATCCACAAAAGACATCACAGGAAAAAGTCCACAGACTAATATTCCTCATGAACATAGGCAAAAGAAAATTCTTAAAATATTAGGAAACAAATCTTAAATGAAACTTTGAAATAATAAGAAATTATGATTATGTGGAAGTTTATTCTGTGACTTCCAGGTTGAATTAATATCTGAAAAATCTATTAATGTAATTCAATATATTAATAAAAGATAAAGCCATATAATCACTTCAATGATGCATGGAAAGCATTTGCAAAAGTCAGCACTTGCTGGATACGGTGATGCAAGGACTTGGGTTGTGGTAGCGCACTTGTTACACATGGCCCTGCACTTTATCCCCAGAACCACAAAAAATAATAATTCGACACTCAATGATGACAATTCTCAGCAAACTGAGAACGGAAGAAAACTTTTTCAACTTTATTAAGAACAACTAAAAAATATTCAACAACAAGCATAATCTTCAATGCTGGAAAGTTCAGTGACTCCTACCTAAAGTTAGAGCAAAGGAAAGGTGTCCATTCTCCCCACTTATATTTATCATTTTAGCTAACATCCAACTAGCACCTTAAAATATTTAAAATAAAAGAAACAAAAAACATGTAGATTGGGAAGAAACTATAAAACTGTCCTAATTTGTAGGGGATAATTTTATATGGGGGAGAATATGCCAAAATATTACTAGAATAAATAGATGATTTTTACACTGATGTTGGACACAAGATCATTCTATAAAATTAATTGCATTTCTGTATGGTAGTAAAAATGTTTAGAAAATAAAATTTTAAAAATCAACACCATTTACACTAGCAACCAAAATATATAAAAATATTAGGGATAAATTGGACAGAGATGTATAAGATCATACACTGAAAGTATACAATTTTAAAAATTGAAGTTAAAGAACATGTTTTAAAAACATGTTTAAACATGTTTAAAAAAATGTTATACTGAAGAATGGAAATTTTGACAATGTTAACCTTCAATCCTCTCCAAGTTGAACTGCAGGTGTAATTCAGTTCCAATCAAAACCCTATCAGACTTGATGAAGAAAGTAAAAATCTTATTTTAGAATTTCATGGAAATTAAAAAGGTCAGGAAAAGTCAAATACTTTTGGAAAATAACAACATATTTGTACAAAGTTTAAGCACTTATACTCAATTCAAGACTTACCATAAACATATACTAATCAAAACAACAGTGCATTCATATGAGAGTAGACCAATATTATTGAACATATGGTTTTATTTGTAAGAATTTACCTAAGAGAAATGAAAACACATGTCCACACACAAAAATATAAATATACAGGTTGGGTTATAAAAGTATTTTTGATAGTAACCAAAAATTAGGAACAAATCAAATGTTAATCATTAACTGAGTAATATAAATGAACAAATTGTGATTATACCCATAAGCATGGAATATTACTCAATGGCAAAAATAAATATAATAAACTCAAATGCATGAGTCCATCTAGAAAGCATTCTGCTAAGTGAAAGAAGTCAAAAGATATAATTTATGACACCAATAATACCAAATTCTAGGAAAGACAAACCGATGGTAACAACAAGCAGATGAGCGGTTACCTGAGAGATCACCAACTACCACAGTGGCATGAGGATACTCTAGGATGAGGAAGCTGGTCTATATTTTGATTATAGTGGTGCTTACAAGATTTTATATAATTATAAAATTCATCAAGCCTTAAAATTTATGAACTTTAATATTTGCAAACAATACAGTTTGTTCAGAGGGTTAAGAGAATTCTCATTAACAGTTTTAAGTGAAAACTAGAGCTTCAATGATGGATAACATTTTTTATATTTTAATCTTTTCTATTTGTGCATTATAATGATACCTCAAGTGGGATTCATTATGCCATATTCATACATAGACAAAACATAGGTTGATCTCCTTCCCCAGTATCTTCCTTTTGTTTCCCCTTCTCTCTCTCCCAATGTACTTACTCTACCTTACTGATCTCCTTCTATTTTTACTTTTATTATTTTAATTCATGCATTATAATCATATATAAAAGCAGGATTCATTGTGGCACATTTGTATATGGACATAGTATACTTTGGTAGATTTTATTCCATAGTACTCCCTATGTTCTCCCCTCTTCCCTCCCTGTCTATCCCCTTCCACTATGCTATTGGTCTGATGGATAACATTTTTTGTCAAGTCCTAATTAGTATGAAAATGTAATTTACAGAGACTTCATTTCTTAGCACAAAACCTAGTAACATGAGCACCAGAAATGTCAATGGAGGGAAGAAGGAAAAAAAAAAAAAATCAGCCATGATCACAAGATCACATGAGCACCAGAAATGTCAACGAAAAAAAAAAAAAAGAGAGAGAGAGAGAGAGAGAGAGAGAGAAAAAATCAGCCATGATCACAAGAGAAAAGAGTCCAGGATGAAAAATGTTCTCACGTTCCTTGGTCTGTAAAGAAGAGGCACACCTGATTTGGTAAAACATTTGGATTTTATTCAGACAGTGCTAGAAATCCACCAGAGAATCTGGAGTGGAGCAACACTGTCTCATTTATGTTTTAAGAAGATTATGCTGCTGCTGGGTGAATTGTATGTGAAAGGAGGACAAGGATGAATGCAGGCAGATGGCTGTGAGGCTGTATCACATCACACTCGACAAGAGAGGGGATGTGTTCAAATGGGTGATAGCCCTGCAAGGAGACAGATTTATAAGATTTGCTGAAACGATAGTGAAGGAGAATGAAGAAATGGAAGGTCATGCTGTGCAATTGGCTGGAGAAAATAGGTAGGTGGCCGTGCCATCTCCTTAAGACACAGAAAATTTCAATTTAAAAAGGTAGCATGATGAATTAATATTTTAAAACTATTAAACTCTTAAAACCCCTTAGCATAAAGCATACATCAGTTGTTGGGCTTTTTTTTTTTTTTTTTTTTTTTTGACTTGGGACTGAATCCAGGGACACTTAACCCTTAAACCTCATCCCCAGCCTTTTATTATTGCTTATTTGGACAGGGTCTCATTAAGTTGCTCAGGGCCTTGCTAAGTTGCTGAGGCTAGCTAGCTTTGAATTTGCTGTCCTCCTGCCGCAGCCTCCCTAGCCGCTGGGATTACAGGCATTTGCCGCTGTGCCTAGTTACTGTTTGACTTTTCAATGTGAAATGTTTATGAACGTATCATGTATGAAGAGGAAGATCTGTATTTCAGGCTGGTTTGCTGTATCACACTTCATAATTCAGTGCTGACCTCTGATATTCCAAGCAGTGAGTTTCTTAAGCATGAGACTTCTCATATCAAAATATAAATGTGCACTGGTAAAGATAAAATTTCATTAATCACTGGAATATATGATTTAAGATAAATATGTTAGATGGGAAGACTAAGTTTTACAATGCAGCATAAATACTCATTGGGCAGCTCTGACCCCACTCTAATTTCTCCTGAATCCTAATAAAATAAAATGTGAGACAAAAAGAAATCATTTTCAGCTGGTTCCCTGGTGATGCATTGTCTATCATGAATTACTTCATTAAAATTAAACCATTCATTGTTATGAGGATTAAGATGACTTGAAATTAAAACTAATCTCCATGGAGAAAGAATCTTCTATTGCTTATATTTATTGGTACGGGAAATTCTGGGAGCTTGCAATGCCACAGAGTACCACAGAATTTAAACGGACAAACTTACCTCTGAGGTGACTGCTAAGATTTAAAACTCTGCAGCTGACAGAAGATCTAATACAATTGGTTTTTCATAATCCATGGAAGTCCAGGAGTAAGGACTCATACCTGACCAAAATACACCTGCCTTTGTAGCTCATAAAGCCTCCCCATCAGGAGGTGAAGCTGGAGGAAGCATGCCAAACCTGGAAAAGAGATTTTCAGGTCATGATGGAAGCATTTTGGACCAAATACCCATGTTTTAATACTAAAAATTGATGTCCAGAAATTTCTTCATATGTAAATTATTTTATCAGTCAAGGAGAGGGTCAGGCAAAGATGAAAGCAGACACATCAAACAGTTCTAAGTGGACACAAAGCAGATGTTCCGTAAATTTTTGCTTACTGATGTATTCACTGAACAAAAACATTCAAAGGAGAATGGAAAAGATAAAATCTCACATCTTGAAATACCTCACTTTATCACAACATTGACAAATGATATTATCAGCAGTATATATGATACTGAAACATTATTAGCAGATTAGAAACTTTACAAAGATAACCATTCTATTAATTTCTTTTATCTCGGGTGGCTTTTTTCATTTAATGCATATAGGACTCTTGGACACTATACGATCATAAAACTTTTAGACAAGTGGTTTGATTTAAAAAAATAATACTTCAAATATTAAACAATTTAAATTAAAAATAATTTGACTTAAAGGTAAGCTATTATTTTCCCTGGTATTTGGATAATGCTTGTAAAATAAATTAATCTTTTTTTTTTTAGTTCATTGTACACAAATGAAGTACAACTGTCATTTTTCTGGTTGTACACAAAGTAGAATCATACAATTTGGATATTTACACATATACATAGGGTATAGGTGTTTGTCTCATTCTATTATCTTTCCATCCCTGCCCCCTCCCCACCCCTTATTTTCCTCTATACAATCCATCCTTTCTCCATTCTTCCGGTGCCTCTCCCCACCCCCGCTATGTGTCATCAACCACTTATAAGAGAAATCATTCAACCTTTGGTTTTTTGGGATTGGCTTATTTCACTTAACATGATCTTCTCCAATTCTATCCATTTACCTGCAAATATCATAATTTTATTATTCTTTATGGCTGAGTAATATTCCATTGTATATATATGCCACAGTTTCTTTATCCATTCATCTATTGAAGGGCATCTAGGTTGGTTCCACAATCTAGCTATTGTGAATTGAGCAGCTATGAACATTGATGTGGCTGCATCACTGTAGTATGCTGATTTTAAGTCCTTTGGGTATAGGCCAAGGAGTGGGATAGCTGGGTCAAATGGTGGATCCATTCCAAGTTTTCGAAGGAATCTCCATACTGCTTCCCAGAGTGGCTGCACCAATTTGCAACCTCACCAGCAATATATGAGTGCACCTTTTCCCCCACATCCTCATCAACACCTATTATTACTTGTATTCTTGATACTAGACATTCTAATCGGGATGAGATGATATCTTAGGGTAGTTTTGATTTGCATTTCTCTTATTACTGGAGATGTTGAATATTTTTTCATGTATCTGTTGATTGCTTGTAGATCCTCTTCTGTGAAATGTCTGCTCATTGCCTTAGCCCATTTATTGATTGAGTTATTTGTATTCTTGGGGTAAAGTTTTTTGAGTTCTTTATATATTCTGGAGATTAGTGCTCTGCTGTGTGTGGCAAAGATTTTCTTTCACTCTGTAGGCTCTCTCTTCACATTGCTGATTGTTTCCATTGCTGAGAAAAAGCTTTTTAGCTTGAGTCTATCCCAATTATTGATTCCTGCTTTTATTTCTTGTGCTTTGGGAGTCATGTTAAGGAAGTCTGATCCTACACTGATATGATGAATATTTGGACCTACTTTTTCTTCTATTAGTCTCTGGTCTAATTCCTAGGTCCTTGATCCACTTTGAGTTGAGTTTTGTGAGGTGAGAGATAGGGGTTTAGTTTCATTTTGCTGCATATGGATTTCCAGTTTTCCCAGCACCATTTGTTGAAGAGGCTGTCTTTTCTCCATTGTATGTTTTTGGCACCTTTGACTAGTATGAGAAAACTGTATTTATGTGGGTTTGTCTCTGTGTCCTCTATTCTGTACCATTGATCTACCTGCCTATTTTGGTGCCAATATCATGCCATTTTTGTTACTATTGCTCTGTAGTATAGTTGAAGGTCTGGTATTGTGATACCTTCTGCTTCACTCTTCTTGCTAAGAATTGCTTTAGCTATTCTTGGTCTCTTATTCCTCCAAATGAATTTCATGATTGCTTGCTCCATTTCTATGAGGTCTGTTATTGGGATTTTAATTGGAATTGCATTGAATTTGTATAGCACTTTTGGAAGTATGGCCATTTTGACAATATTAATTCTGCCTATCCAAGAACATGGGAGATCTTTCCATCTTCTCAGATTTTCTTTAATTTCTTTCTTTAATGTTCTGTAGTTCTCATTGTAGAGGTCTTTCACCTCTTTTGTTAGATTGATTCCCAAATATTTTATTTTTTTTTGAGGCTTTTGTGAATGGGGTCAACAAGAATAAAGATACAACATATCAAAATCTCTGGGATACTATGAAAGCAGTGCTAAGAGGAGAATTCATTGCTGGGTGAGCATTCAATAAAAGGATGAAAAGTGAACAAATAAATGACCTCCCATTACAGCTCAAAGCCCTAGAAAAAGAGGAACAGTTCATCACTAAAAGTAGTAGAAGACAGGAAATAATTAAAATCAGAGCAGAAAGCAATGAAATTGAAACAAAAGAGACAATTCATAAAATTGACAAAACAAAAAGCTAGCTCTTTGAAAAAATAAACAAAATTGATAAACCCTTAGCCACACTATTGAAGAGAAAGAGAGAGAAAACTCAAATTACTAAAATTCGTGATGGAAATGGAAATATTACAACAGACACAATTGAAATACAAAACATAATAAGAAGCTACTTTGAAAATTTATACTCCAACAAAATAGAAAACCTGGAAGACATCAACAGGTTCCTAGAGGCATATGAGCCACCCAAACTGAATCTAGAGGATATACATAATTTAAATAGATCAATTTCAAGCAATGAAATAGAAGAAGTCATCAAAAGCCTACCAACTAAGAAAAGCCCAGGACCAGATGAATTCACAGCTGAGTTCTACAAGGCCTTCAAAGAAGAGCTCATTCCAATAGTCCTCAAAGTATTCCATGAAATAGAGGAGGAGGGAACCCTTCCAAACTCATTCTATGAAGCCAATATCACCCTGATACCAAAACCAGACAAAGACACATCAAGAAAAGAAAATTTCAGACCAATATCCCTAATGAACATAGATGCAAAAATTCTTAACAAAATTTTAGCAAATTGCATACAAAAGCATATTAAAAAGATAGTGCACCATGATCAAGTGGGTTTCATCCCAGAGATGCAAGGTTGGTTCAACATCCGGAAATGAATAAATGTAATTCATCACATCAACAGACTTAAAGTTAAGAACCACATGATTATTTCAATACACGGAGAAAAAGCATTTGATAAAATATAGCATCCCTTCATGCTCAAAACACTTGAAAAAATAGGGACAGTAGGGACGTTCTTAAACATCGTAAAGGCTATCTATGCTAAGCCCATAGCCAACATCATTCTAAATGGAGAAAAATTGAAAGCATTCCCCCTGAAAACTGGAACAAGGCAGGGATGCCCTCTTTCTCTACTTCTATTCAACATCATCCTTGAAACTAGCCAGAGCAATTAGACAGACCAAAGAAATTAAAGGGATATGAATAGGAAAATAAATTAATCTTTAAAATCAGAAACTTTCTTCCCCACTCCTTGCTATCAAAAGAGGAAAATAACTTTCAGCCTCTTTTGAAAGTACCTATTACACAAAGTGCTGGATTTGATCCTTCATATGCCATTATTGAAGCACCCCATTTAGGCTTTGGGATAAAGGACATCAAGAACAAAGCTATTTTAGCTATTCATTTTAAAATGTGCCCAAATGACTTCAAAGTAGCATTTGTTAGCCAATTATTAAAAACTTATTTTGGCTAACAAAATAAATATTGTTATTTTGGCATTTGTATTTATTTTGTAATATTTTAAAATTCTATGACACATATATAAATAAAATAAACATAAAATGATAAAATATATAAATATGACAAATATGACCAATATGTCTGATAGTTGTGCTCTGGGTCATCTTGTCAGCATGTCTTAAACTCCAGCCATTTCTGCATAGCGCTTGGGATCAAGTGCAACAAGACAGCACCTACTCTCAGCTCCATCTGGAATTCCTCATACTCTGCTCTTGGGGCTTCTCTAACTGAGTGTTGAGCACTCAGTCCCTCGGGTGGCTATTCTATGAGAGGTTCCTCAGAAACCTCCAGCCTGATCTGCCCCACTTGCACCTGCAGGGTCAGTTTGGTACTTTCTGAGCCTTGCAATGGCTTTTCCTCCTTCCATTTTCCCTCATCCCAATCCCACCACACCTGACTCCTGGACTCTTCAAAATAAGTTCTTTTTCTGCAAGCCTTTGCCTCAGGCTCTGCTTTCATAGGGGAAGCCAGTCTAGGACAGTGAGTTCTCATGAAAGTCACAGAATCCACTGAGGCATGTAGCTGGGAATCCATACACTTCTGAATGAGTAGTTTCAAAGTAAAAGAAGGAAAAATACTTTATGAATTTATTCTCTGTTCATATCTTATCCAACAAAACAAAACTCTTGCCTGTTGTTAAAGGCTTTTACTGCTCTGTACCCTCCACACTCAATATCCAAGCTCACTTCTTTTCCTTTTTGTGAAATTCACCCATAGTCAAACATCTTCCGTCTCGACCTCGTTCTCCTCTGAAGGAGGCCCTCAGCCTTTACCACTAAGTTTTTAAAAATAAATGATATCTCAAATCATATCTAATTACCTTGTGGTGGTCTTTGAAATTTTCCTCAATACATTTTAGCAACTTAAAGACAGAAGCCCTATTTTTAGTATTTATATTCTGCTTTTACATGTCATAGTACAGAGGAAAATAGTAGTATACATATGTTTAGTCAGCTTTTCTTCTGCTGTGCCTTAAAGATCCAACCAGAACAATTGTAAAGGAAGAAAAGTTTACTTGGGGGCTCACTTGGGGGTTTCAGAGGTCTCAGTCCACAGACAGCAGGCTTCATTCCTCAGGGATCAAGTTGAGGCTGAATATCATGACAGAGTGTGTGGCAGAGAGAAGCAGCTCACATGATGATCAGAAAGCATAAAGAGAGTCTTCAGATACAAAATATATACCCCACCCCCCCACCCCCAATGAATCACTTCCTCCAGCCACACCCCACCTGCCACCAGTTACCAGTTAATCCCATCATGAATTAATTCACTGAAAGTTCAGCCTATAACGCAATCATTTCACCTCCAAACCTTTTGCATTGTCTCACACGTGAACTGTTGGGGGACACCACATCTAAACCACAACAACATAATAGATCCTTAATAAACATACAGAATTGATTGATTTCCCTCCCAGCCTACTTGACTGGATGCCAAAAGCTACTCCGGAAGGGGGCTAGGGGGAGGGACAAAGGGATGGAAGAGAGGTACTAGAGAATGAAATTGACCTATGTTACATGCATGTATGAAAATGTCATAATGAATCCTACTTCTTTGTATAGTTATAAACCAATAAAAATAATTACTTTTTTAAAGAAGAAAATTACTCCCAAGTGAAATGATCCAGGAAAATAGCCTATCTCCACCCAGGATCAGACTCATCACTCTCTGCTTTCAAGGATGATGGATATTACCAACTCTAATAAAAATGAGCCAACACACATGTGTGCCCACACAAAAATTTCTGCTTTATTTTAAAATGACCTTATTTTTTCAAAGGAAACTTATAATCAGTGTGAATAACTCAAATGGCTAGGGTAAAGAAAAACTTTCTTAGGGAGTTTGGACACAGAGAAAACTGTAGACCAAGGATTATTGCCCAGACTCCAGTTGTAATGCTGGTGTTAAGCATCCCTCTGCAGTAAGCCTTAGCTCAAGCCCTTAGTCCTGCTTGTTGACACCAGCATGTGAAATTTCCCTGGGACTGTCCACTGGATGACATTAGGTCTTTCCTGACATCTTCTTCAATCTTATCTTTCACAGGCCTCCACCCCTCCCTCCCAATCCTAAATTCCAGTCATTCCAAATAAATAGATTTCTTTTATCTAGACTCTGTCTTTACACATTCTAGTTCCTTTTTCTTGAAATGCACCCCTTTCCTCACTTGACTAGTTCATGTTTGATGTTCAGCAATAAATTTTGTCACTATTTTCTCCAGATCCCAGATGTTTTAACCTTAGTCTAAAAATGTATTGCTATGTGCCTATCATTGTAATTCCAAAAAACAATACAGCATTTAGCCGTTTATCTGCATTTAGGTTTTATTAACTTACAAGTTTTCTAATGGTTTGAACTAATTCATATTAGCATTAGCTTCTTTGACACACAATAAGCCCTCAATATTTAAAGAATAGTAAATAGACACTAAAGACACTAAGATATGACAATATGTGATTGCTGTTATAAAGGACATGGGTGAAGCAGGTCTTAACTGTAAAGAAAATACTGAAAAAATCCAAACTAACTCACCAGTTTTCTATCCTTCAATATGGGATGACTGGTATGTCTGAGATGTAATGAGGATTCATAGCAGTGCATAAAAAGGTAATACATTTCCTAACAATATTTACTTAATAAATGACAACTTGTGTTCCTGTAGCTCTTACTGTTTTCATTTGAATAGTCATAATAATCTCATCTGAAAAACAGAAGAATGTCCTAGATTTTCTTGGGTGGCAGCAGCAGAGCTAGCTATAGGTAGGGTGACACTCTTCTGCTGGGGGTCTGCTGTGGGCTTCCACCACAGGATCTGGGGTCATTTCCTCCCTTGCCAAATTTTCTTCTGTAGATAGCCAGGGTACTTCAAGGATACCAAATTTTGCATTGTAGGTGAAAAGCAAGGATGACCACTACTCTGAGTTCCTCATTACAGCGTGATGAAGACGATGCTTGAGCAATCCCCCTCTACATTACAGACATTCCAACAATTGAGCTTCTCACCCACTCATTTTGTGACCATGTTAGGATCACAGAGAGAAAGCAAAGGTCACAGTATATTGGATACAGGACTATTTCGTTGTCTTCTTCCTCCACGTTTTACATTCTCTCTCAGATAGCCTGCCTGCCAGCAGCTCCAAACACCTCTAAATCCCTGAGGCTAAGCAAGCATATTTTCCAAAATGCCTGCATTGCAAATTATTTTTAACAACACCTCCCATTTCTCCTTCTGAGCAGAGCATATGACTCAGAAGCTCTCTCTCTTCCTGCTGAGAACCACCACCCCTCTCTCATCCAAGGATAAATAGGCCTCTGTAGTGTCAATAAGCACTCTATTTATGCAGGGGTTGCTAAGTCAAAGGGACCTATACCAGGTGTTTGTGGGGGGCCCATTAAGTGTTATTAACAAACGTGATTTTTAAAAAATTTATCTGCTACAATGGTTTACACATGAAGTATCATTGCTTTGCCAAAATCTTGCTTGCATCTATCCTTTAATCTAAGTTTGAATCAATATACAATCATGAGGCACAAGGTTCCTGAACAACATTCAAATACCTGTCCTGCAGCAGGACTCATTAAAAGCCACAGGACTCTGATGAGCCAGTACTTTCTGCTTGACATCAAGACAGTGTACGTGTGACCTTCTGGAAGAACCAGCTGGAAATTACGTTATCAAAAAGCGGAATGAAAATTGTGAGTCAGCCCATAGAATATGTACAAAACACACTGGCGTTCTGGAAGGGCTGAAGAACAACAGATCGATGGCCTGCAGTAGCTTTTATTCAGTGATTAAAAGAAAACACTGGATTTCTGTGGTAATCCACCTCTGCAGCTCTTACAATCATCTGGTCCTAACATCCAGCAAGTTCCACAAATTTAAAAGGAAAGTTTTATTTTTAAATTTACATTAGATATTCCTTCCATGTCACTACATCACTTTAGTAAATAGTAGAAATATTTAAAAATAAATATAAAAGAATGCCTTTTCAATGATGCCTGTGAATATAGTATGTCTTTTCACACAGAGAGGGCACTTTGTGGAATTATACTTACCGCCGTACAAATTAAAGCCCAAAATAAGACAACATATTATCAAAGGCCTATACTTATTACTCTATATAATTCGTAACATAGCAGCTTTCAGGAAAATTATATGTTTCTATAAAAAGCCAACCCACAGTCTTTGGTTGAGAGTATTCTTTTGAAGCTGGATGCTCCTAAACCCAGGAATTTGGAGTTGTAGAATACCATACCTGTAAAATAAAATACTATTTTTGTGCTCCCACCCATCTAGAATAGAATCTAATGATCTTCTTGGGCAAAATTCCATTTATAGCAATACACAGAACATAGCAGCAATTTATTTTCTTTCCCTAATATGATCAGGATTATATAAATGCTGGCAAAAAGTGTATATACTTCATTTTTCATAAGGCCATGGAATGCTAAGAGATACATGTATTGCCTACCTTGTACAAAAAAACAAGTTGAACTGATTATATACCCTTGTACTTGGAGAAATGGAGGCAAAATTATTTTCCAAAGGTTGGCTTTTGTATAACTACATTACAGATTTTTATTTATACAACACTTATCATTAAATAATTATTGCTTCACTATCTGAGTCTATGGTCTCTGAACATTGGTGTTCTGCTAATATTCATTCCTACGTTGACACCTCATCTCCAAGATGATGGCATTAGAAGATGGAGTCTTTGGAGGGCATCTATGGAATTAGTGCCCTTGTAAGAGACACCAAGCACTTCTTCTGTGTGAGAACAAGGAGGCACCATCTTGGAAGAAGAAAGAAAGCCATCACCAGACTGCAAATCTGCTGGCACCTTGTTCTTGGTTTCCCAGCCTTCAGAATGGTGATCGATAACCTTCTGTTGTTTATATTAACCAATCTGAAGTATTTTGCTATTGCAGCCCAAGTAGTGAATAACACTCTGAGAGTCACTAAACATCCAAACAGAAATAATGTTCTGATTACAAAGTATGTGATTTTTGTTCTTCTTGGAGCTGTGGTTCTTACACAAAGCTCCAAAGCACACAACAAATGAAAATGTCTTTCTCATTTGCATCAGTTAGTGTTTCTCCTAACCACTTTGTAACACTCCACTCCTTTCACCAGTCCTAACAGTCTAATTTGAGAGGTTCTCTGAGATATCTTTAATATGGAAGAGCCATGAAAAAGGAAGCTGGGAGCTTGGAGAAAAAAGAAAATTCTGTTTCTCAATATTGAAATTTAGAAGTAAACACAGTCATGTGTTGGAGAAGGTAACATACTGTAGCTATCATGATGATGTCTTAGGATGAAGCTGAAAGGAGGGCATTTCTAATTATACAACTAAATGGCAGATGACAATTACCAATATTGTTGGTAAATGAAAAGGTCATAGTGACCTTTACCTTTTTTTTTTTTCTTCTCCTCCCTTTGGTAACCCCTTTCATGGAATGTTGAGAGCTTCAGCCTTCAAAAGTGGTAAAAACATAAGGAGGCTAACTTTTCCTAATGATCTTCAATGCAAAGCCATTGGTCAACAGTTAGTTTTACATTGAGACTGGCAAAGAATGTGGCCTCAGACTCAGTGAAGAAGGCTTGTTGTTAAAGAGAACTTCTTATTTGACTTTTCCAACAATAATGCTTATTATAACCTAGGCAGATAGCTTTAAATTTGCAGGTAAGATATTCCTCAAAAGTGTCAGGCGTGGTGGCACACACCTGTAATCCCACCAACTCAGGAGTCTGGGGCAGGAGAATTACCAGTTTGAGGCCAGCTTCAGTCATTTAGTGAGACCAGAGGCAACTAAGTGAAACTCTGTCTCAAGGTAAAAAAATAGAAATATAAGAAGAGCTGGAAATGTACCTCAGGGGTGAAGTGCCCTGGGTTCAGTTACCAGTAAGGAAAAAAAAGGGTCACTATTTATTTGGTTATATGAAATTCTATAGAAACTAGCCTTCAAATATTGCTCATTATCTCACAAGACACATTAAGATACAATTTCTTTAAACTAAATCTGGGTTTCAAGCTATAACTAGGGCAGATCTATAATAAGATTTAAGTCTTCAGCATCCCTACATGTGTCAATACCTGGGAGCTGGGTGGGGTTCCTAGGGTCCTCTGTGCTTTCAGCAGGCATTGCATGGAGGTGGAATGTGTCAACTCTCACTCAGCAAACCAGACATGCAGAAATCACTGTAATATTGGCAATTACTTCTTTTTTGTTAATTTTTAAATTTCATTTGTTTTAATTAGTTGTACATGACAGTAAAATGCATTTACACATTTTGATAGATGCATTTACACATTGATAGATACATAAACAGAGTGTAATCTCTCATTTTTCTGATTATACATATTGCAGGATCACATAGTCACACAGTCATGCATGTACATGAGGTAATAATGTCTGTTTCACTCTACTATCATTCCTTCCCCCATACCCCTTCCCCTCTCCTGACTCCCCTCTACCTAATATAAAGTAACTCTATTCTTCCCTATCTCCTCACCTTATTGTGAATTAACTTCCACATATCAGAGAAAACATTCCATCTTTGGTTTTTGGGGGTTAGACTTATTTCACTTAGCATGATATTCTCTAACTACATCCATTTCCCAGCAAATGCCAGAATTTCATTCTCCTTTAAATTGAGTAATATTCCATCATATATATGGAATATATACATATGGAATATAGATGATGGAATATAGATGAATGGATAAAGAAAATGTGTGCATATATATATACATACACATGTGTATATGTATGTAGAGAGATAGATAGATAGATTGGTTCCATTGTTTAGCTATTGTGAATTGGGCTGCTATAAGCATTGACGTGGCTGTGTCACTGTAGTGTGTTGATTTTAAGCGCTTTGGGTGTAGCCAAAGCAATCCTTAGCAAGAAAAGTGAAGCAGGAGGCATCACAATACCAGACCTCAAACTATACTACAGAGCTATAGTAATAAAAACAGCATGGTATTGGCACCAAAACAAACATGTAGACCAATGGTACAGAATCAAAGACACACAGACAAACCCAGATAAATACAGGCATCTTATACTAAACAAAGGTGCCAAAAACATTCACTGGAGAAAAGATAACTTATTCAACAAATGGTGCTGGGAAAACTGGAAAGTCACATGTAACAAAATGTAATTAAACCCTTATCTAATCTCACCTTGCATGAAACTCAACTCACGGTGGATCAAAGACTTAAGCACTAGAACAGAGACACTGACTACTAGAAGAAAAAGTAGGCTCAAATCTTCACCATGTTGGTCTAGGACCTGACTTCCTTAACAAGACCCCTGAAGCGCAAGAATTTAAATCAAGAATCAACAAATGGGATGGAGTGAAACTGAAAAGCTTCTTCTCAGCAAAAGAAACAATCAATAATGTGAAGAGAGACCCTATAGATGGGAGAAAATCTTTACCACATGCACCTCAGATAAAGCATTAGTCTCTAGGATATAGAAAGAACTCAAAAAACTTAACACCAGAAAAACAAATAACCCAATCAATAAATGGGCTAAGGAACTGAACAGATACTTCCCAGAAGATATACAATCAATCAATAAATATACAAAAAAATGTTCAACATCTAGCAATTACAGAAATGCAAATAAAAACTACTTTAAGATTTCATCTCACTCCAGTCAGAATGGCAATTATCAAGAATACAAGCAACAATAAATGTTGGCAAGGATATGGGGAAAAAGGTAATTACTTCCTAAGTTGCCTTTGTTTAGATGCTACTTCTAAACTGAGGGGCAGCCCACAAGTGTTTAGTAGATGAGAGATTTGTCACTCTAATTTTATAGGTCTCAGCTTCCTAATTAATAGATTTGGGATTTATAAGTGACCTACAATTGTACCTATACTATTTTACAACTCTTTGTCCCCTCACCTTTAGCTGAATTATAACACCTTGAATGTTTATGTAGCCCCTGGATATTCATACAAGGTTGAACCTCTTCTCAATATAACTCTTTTAAATTTGGTAAACAAATGTTTCAAATAATTTGGAAGATCCACGGCATGTTCATCAGTCATTTCCTCCTAGAATATCTGTCCCTATACCCTACAAGAAAAAGAACAATTCCATAACCACCAGTCCAAAAAATCATACAATACAGACTCAAGATCTTTAAAGCTCATGCACTTCACTGAGCATGGTGGCACACACCAGTTATTCCAGTGCTCAGAGGCTGAGACAGGAGGATTGTAAGTTCAAAGCCAGCCTCAGCAACTTAGGTTCTAAACTTAGTGAGACCCTGTCTCTAAATTAAAAAAAAAAAAGGAGGTATGAAGATGTGGCTCAGTGGTTAAGGGCCCCTGGGTAGAAGGAAGGAAGGGAGGGAGGGAGGGAGGGAGGGAGGGAGGGAGAGTGGGAGGAAGGAAGGAAAGTCTCTGTATTCCAAGCATGCCGCTACCAAGAGGTCTACTAGACCTACACTGTCCAGCACAGCAGTCACTGTTTACATTTAAGTTAATGCCAATTAAAGAAACTCAGTTCCTCAATTGTACTAGATTTACCTCAAGCTCCCAAGCTACATGTGGCTGACAGTTCCCCGACTCACAGTTCAGTTTTAGAACACTTCTATCAGAACAGAAAGCTCTGTTCATAACAGTGCTGATGCAGATTAAACTTCAACATGTTCATTACCTTAAACTCAACACCTCCCAGGAATATCTCTGATACTTTTACAATATTATTTTGTTAGAAAGTTTTCCATATACTTCCCCCTAGAACTTCTCATTTGTCCTTAACTCCATTCCCCAAAATCATCCTACAAATCACATATTCTCCTGTGTTGTAAGATTTCAAATATTTTAAGAAAATTGTCACACGCCTCCTCTTCTCCTTTTCTGTCTTCCTATATCAATCCCTTTTCCATTTGTTGAGGAATTGGTTGAAGTTGCCCTAGGAGCATTATTTTCAAAGTTTTAAAATTTGGAGTTACATTTTGAGTCACAAATCAACAAACCTGGGTTACAAATATGTAAATGCATAAGCTTTTTACATTAAAACAAAAAATTTGCCGGGCATGGTGGCGCACGCCTGTAATCCCAGCAGCTTGGGAGGCTGAGGCAGGAGGATTGCGAGTTCAAAGCCAGCCTCAGCAAGGGCAAGGCGCTAAGGAACTCAGTGAGACCCTATCTCTAAATAAAATACAAAATTGTCCCTGAGTTCAATACCCGGTTCCAAAAAAAAAAAAAAAAATTGTCTTCCCAAAACTCCCACCCAGGAATAGACTAGCAATCAATAGTTCCTGGTTGAATTAAGGAATAAATTTAACCATTAATATATTTATGCTTATTTTGATTTGTTAACTTCTGTATGTTGTAAATTAAAAACTCTTCAGATTATAAAAAAAAATTCATCTTGAATAGCCTTGAATATACACAAGACAAAATGAGAGATGCTGCTACTTAGTAACTACTATTAATCTATTTTTATTGCATAGGTTTTGTTTAACAAAGCTGAAATATATGTTCACATTTTATAAGCTTATTTTTTCAATGTATCACGTGCATTATTTCATGTATTCGGTGAAACTTCTAACAGTTTCTACATTTCTATTAACTGTATTATAATACATTATTTTACATCAGTTTATTTTGGATTATTTAATATTTTTAAAGTTATGAACTGAATTTTATCTCCTCAAAATTTGTATCTTGAAGTACTATCCCTCAGTCCCTCAGGATGTGACTATGTTTGGAGATAGCACCTGAAGGAAAGTAAATAAGTTAAAGTGGGGTTGTTAGGGTGAGCCCTAAATATAATATGACTGGTGTCTTTATGAAAGGAGACCAGGTGACACAGTACAAAGGATAATTACATGAGGGTACAGGAAGAAGAAAGCCATCTCCAAGCCAAGGAGAAAAGACTCAGAGAAAAATTAAACCTCCTAGCCTTTGATATTAGGCTTCTAGTGTCAGAACAGTGAGAAAACCATGTTTGTTTTATTTATTTGTTCTAATTAGTTATCCATGACAGTAGAATGCATTTTGACACATTGTACACAAATGGAGCGTAACTCCTCATTCCTCTGGCTGTGCATGGTGCCGAGTCATACCACGAGTGTCATCATACATGTATACAGGGTAATAAATGTCTGTCTCATTCTACTGTCCTTCCCATTCCCACTGCCCCACCCTTCTCTTCACTCCCCTCTGCACAATCCAAATTATTTAAGTCCCCTGTGCATGGTACTCTGTCATAGCAGATTTAGTTTACTAAATAAAAAACTTGGAAATAAAGTGTCATCAATAAAAACTATAATTTTATAAAATCTTTGTACATATCTTTGATTTTCTAGCACAAAATTTTTACAATTTTTAAACTTTCATGAAAAACATTTTAATATATCTTTTCAAACTGGATCATGAAAAGTTGTACTTTGAAAACATACATTTTCCCAATTCAATAAGCAATACAAAAAAGTCACATCATTGTTTTATTTCGCATTTTAAAAATTCAACGGAAGCCCAGCATTCTTTTTCAAATTGTTACTGACCATCATTTTTAGTGGTAGTATGATGTTTCAAACTTTAGAATCTTAATGTATTTATAAATATAAAATTATTTTTGCATATATTTGAACACTTTTACTAACATATAAGTAACCTCTATCCTTTCATCACTCAATATTTTGATATTGCCTTATATGAGATAGTTCATTTTTATTGTTGCTAAATATTACTCTATATGACTATCTCTCATTTATTCTACTATCAATGGATCTTTAGGTTATTTGTTTTTATTTTTGCATTAGCAATGCAATTGCTCTGATCACAGTCATACTGTTTCAGTGTGCCATGGGGAAATTTTCTCTATGGCAAATGTCAGGAAGTGTCAATAATGTCAATAAATGTCAATAAGTGGCTCTACTAGTTGAAAGGGACAGCATAATAAAATGTCTAAGAGGAACTCCCAAACCAGACTGCCTAGATTCAATGCTGGTTTCTACCCTGAGTACCCTTTTTTATCTTGGACGAGTTATCGAAACTTTGTGTCAGTTCTCTCACATATAAAATGATGAAAATTATAGTACTTACCTCATCAGGATAATGTGATGTACATTTGGGAAAATAAGTGGCCCATTCCACAAATGTTTATTATATTTCCAAGTCTAAGATAATCATAAACTATTTTCCCAAGTGGCCATGTAAGTTTATACTTCATAGTGATATGTAGTTTCATGTTAATTCATTAGTACTTGATATATGCACTATTTAATCAAGGTAAATGTGAATAGGTATTGTTCACTGCCATTACTGTATGGCATTTTAACATAATATGTATTGCAATTTAATCATTCTACCTTTGTAAGGACTTTTAGATTGTTTCCATTTTTCCTGTTATGGACATCGCTGTTACATTCCTGTATATGGCCCTTGCTTTCCATTGGCAAAATCTTCCTCCTGGTATAAGTGAAATAAAGGTATCTCACAGACAAGAACACATCCCAAATTTGAAAGAATACCTGTAACAGAGCCTGAGATAATGCATCTATACCTAAGGTCTATGCTCAAATCTGCAATTCCTGAATGTTCCTAGAGATGTTCTAAAAAAGAAAAAAAATTCAGTCCTGATATGTACAGTATTCTCAAGACATAAAAACTGATTGGCTTTTTCTCCTCAGAAGGGATTCAGCAGTGCCTGTGTTTCTGGAAAGGAATAAAGGGTTTGAGTAAAGAACTTTAGAGAAATGGAGTAGTAAGTGCCCCAGCATACCAGAATAATATGTTTCATCTATCAACAGCAGTGTTTAATAGCTTCAGGATCAAAGAGCTTCTGCTTCTCTCCGCCATCCACAGTTGCAGACCATTGAGAAAGAGAAATTTTCTGAGGTTTCTCTTAAAAAGTGTGGGTGAGGTGCATGCAGTAACTGAGAGGAAAAAAGGCCATATCTCCCACTTCCCCTCCCTGCTGGGATGACACCGATCACCCTCAATTTCATGCCTTTTTATTTAGTCTCTTCTTTAGTATTCATCTTTAATAATGTGTAACTACAACCTGTCATTACAATCAAAGGACAAAATCAAACATAAAAAATGTGAAAAAAGGCTACATAAAAAAATAATGGTTGCTCATCACAGAATCACTGGCAGCTGCTTTTATTCATATTTGGCTCCATCATCTCATTTGCTCTTCTTCAGGCTTGGACTCTTGTCCTTCCTTCTGCAATGACCAGAGAGACCGTGTCCTTCTACTTTGTGACCTGCATGATGGGAAAAGAATACTTATAGGTACAAATGACCTTTTAAGTCATTTCTACATTAAACCTATTACAGCAAGATGAGTTTCCCCTAGACAAGATACTATAATATGCCATTCAAAATAGTTTAGGTCTAGAGTCCTAGATCTTGAAATAGAGGCAGAATGGAAGTGTTAAACATGTTTTTAAAATGTACAATGTGGACACCATGCAGTTACTGCTGGTTTACAAACTACCTAGCTTGATGCTTTCAAATTCCTCATAATTACAATGTCAGAGTTTGTCTTAATGGCTAAGTGCCACTTTGTTCATTTTAACATGACCAAAGCAATATGTAAAAATAAAGCAAACACTGGAACAGGTTCAGGAGCATGACTGGTCTTTACAGGCTGTGTAACCATGGCCATGTCACTGCATCCTTGGGTTTATAGCCTCTCTTTGGCAATAACAAGAATGGGATTAAATCATTCTCATTCAATAATCTGAGTGAAATAATCTCCTTTGTCCATTTACAGAAATCTGCATATTAAACAGAGCTACCTTGATCTGTTTCACATATGGATAGAGGATCTCTAAGGGGCCTTGCCTGGACTCAATTTACCCTAAAAAACTGAAACTATTTTTCTCAACTCTGGCTGAAAATTAGAACCCTCTTGAGGAGCTAAAACCTTCCCAGTACTCAGAAAACCATCAGAGATTCTGACTTAATTGGCCAGGGTGGGGTCATACCAGCAATAATATTTTAAAGCTCCCCAGGGGATTCTCTGCGACTAAGGTCAAGAAACCCTTTTCCCAGGGTTTATGAATACATGACTGGATTGGGATTCCTGCTTTGTCCCTTTGCATTAGCCCACATGCCAAACACCCAAAACCATTCAGTTGGTAAGAAATTAGGCAGCAGACTTGAAAGAAATTGAATAAATATTGTCTCTTCTTATTAATCCCTCTGGATAGACTTTTTGTGGAGATAGATTGTTGTAAAGTGAATCTGAGCAGAAGCTGGTGTATCCTTAGGCCACAGAGATGAGAAGCAGGGGCCTGTCTGGGAAAGGCTACACTGAGATGCCTAGACTGGATGAAGTTCAATACATTTGGTGGAAACTGGGTAGGCTTTTCAGAAAACCTGCAGATTTCCTAAATCAATTCCACAGGACTGGATCTCAGCAATAATCAGGCCACACTTTTCTTCTGTGTATGGGTAAGAAGCAAGGTTCCGTGAATTAGTGGCAATTCTTTTCTCATTCAGTACACCTAATCTGCCCCAGGTTCAACAGCTGTGGGCACCCAGTTGGTTCTTTTCATTCTGAACCCTGAGATCTAGACAGTCTGCTTTCTGTAGATCTACAGCAACTCCATAGCCAATTCATTAATTCTATTAATATTCTTTCTAAGACTTGGGATCAGTCTACCTTTCATGTTTTACAGTGATGCTCTTGGCAAAAGTTTCATTAGAGAAATGTGTCACTTTCATTCTACTGCCAAAAAAAAGAAAAAAATATTAATCTATTTCAAATAAAAATGTAGAAAACTATGAACATTTCTTTGTATAATAAAATTACCTATTATGAACATAAGTTTGGTTAAGTGAAAAGTTAACTTTTTATTAAATATGGAAGTATAATGACAAATCATGCATAGTAGTAATTTATTATTCACATGTACAACAATGTATTTCTGAAAAGTAGCTTTGTAAAAACAGATCAATGATAACTAGAGATTTGTAGATCTCAATGACTGCAGCAGAGTATGAAAACAGCTAATAATATCACTAAACTTGAATAAGAATGTCCAAACACAGAACTGCTTCAAATATCAGTTAATACATCTATATTTTATACCAGAGACCACCTGAGCAACTGTGGTTGTACCTGGTTGAAAGGGGCTAGACACAATGCCAATTGCTACTTAACACTCAAATGCTCAGGTTTTAGGGTAAATTATTGTGGAGGAAAGAAGAAAAGTGGCCTCTCCTCTATTTAAAAGTGTGATTTTTTTTTTAAAGCACCAAGAGTTAACAACTAAATGTGACAATAATAATGTCTGTCATTTAGAATTACTATGTTTGAGGCACTAACAGATGCTTTACATATTTCATCTCATTGACTTGTGCAAGATGTATATCATTATTCTTGTGTAACAAGTGCAGAAACTGCCTCTTATACCTTAAACCACTAGCCACCAAAGTTCATGTAGCTCATAAATGACAGAGGTAGATTTAAACCGTGTCTGTCTCCTTCAGCCCTCTGTGGGCATCATGAATATAATTATCACAGGATATTATTAGAATGCATGGCAAATGATAAATAAGTATGGCAATTATTCTGACTAAAAAAGCACTGGTAAAATATCTTAGAGAAAAGAAGTCAGTTATTAGATATTATCAATATCAATCTCCATCTCCTCATCTCTAAAATAAATAATAATACTTTCCTGGAAGCATCTTCATGCTTATTTAAAGAGGTTCTTATGTCTAGCCACCTCTCCCTGAATGGCACCAAGATCCATTCAACTAGATACCTGAAAGTCTTCCTGACCTCAGCCCACATCTAATTAGGCCATCCAGGCCAATTATTTGCCTTCCTAAAAAGCTCTTGTATCCATCTCTAAATTACACTGACATGCATTAGTTCAAAAACTTATAAATCCTCACCTAGATTTTTCTCACCATTCTTTAAGCCATTCTCTTTAATGTTAGGAGAAAAAAAAGTTTTTGAAAAGGCAGTTATTCTCCTGCAATTCTAGAACCAAGCATATACCAGCAATTCTACTCCTAGAAGTATATCCAACAGAAATGCATGCATATGTTCACCAAATGGCATATCCTAGCATATACCTAAGAGACCATTTAAATACTCAGTGGTAGAATGGATTAAAAAAAATCATAGCACATTCATAAAATGCAATATAGTGATGAATATAAACTAACAGAACTGTACAAACAAAATGTTTGTACATGCAAACATTTAAAATTCAAAAACATGGAAAACAAGCTGCAGTTATAACTCAGTGGAGTACTTGCCTAGCATGTGTGAGGCACACATGGAGGAGGGTTTCATCCTCAGCACCACATAAAAAATAAACATAAAATAAAGGCATGCTCTCCATCTACAACTACAAAATTTTTTTGTTTAAACATGCAAAACTAAGCTACGCTCTTAGAAATCAAGGCTGTAGTCTCCATGAGAATTAGAAACAGAATATGGAGAGGAGGTTCTGGCACTGCTCCATTTTTCTATCTGGGATCTTGTTGATTACATGAGTAGGTTTATATAGTATTTTTACAAAGTGTATTCACACTTACAGTCATTTTATGTGTATCATATGCTTTTAAAAACTTCTAAAAGATAAAAATCTTAAATGGTTTAATCATTTTTCATTATTTCTCAACTCTTGATTCTCTCCTTTATGTGCCCACTTCTGTACCATATTGAATTACTTGGAGTTCCACAACAGTTCTTCCTCTGGAAATCTTTCTTGAACTCCACCTTTTGCTTTGTCTTTCCTCTGTTATAAGATGTACCACCATGCCCCCATATCATATTGATCAGTCATGTGCATGGGCTCTCTCTCTCTCTCTCTCTCTCTCTCTCTCTCTCTCTCTCTCTCTCT
>JAJEJO010000885.1:585003-601519 GCA_020662805.1 Glaucomys volans | reverse complement strand
TCTCTCTCTCTCTCTCTCTCTCTCTCTCTCTCTCTCTCTCTCTCTCTTTCCCCCTCAAAGTCATTTTCTTAGAGACTAACAGAATACAAATATCTTTATTTTAAATCACAGATCATCTGGAGGGTGGGATACCATAAAATGTGCTGTGAATATACTGAAGATTTCCAGGAAGTTTTAGTGAAAAGTGGAATGAATGAATACACAAGTGGAATCTTTACCTCCTAATACCGACTTTCCAGACACTATTATCGATGAACAGGTTATGGCCCTTACCACCACTCCTTACTTGCCCCTTGCTATTTTTAACTCAGAATACAACAAATGTCTGAAGTTATCCTTACAAGAGGCCAAAACCATCACGTGATTCAATTATCAATCAAAGCAAACAAAAATATTCTGATCATTTAACTTTAAAATGGTCATGTTGATTGTTACTAAGCTAACTAGTGTTCTCAAAATAATCAACTGTGTCATTGAAGGTGCAATTTAAATTTCCAATTACATATCATCTAGTTGAATTGGGAATGAATTTGAATGTGATCATATTACTATAGCTTTTAAGTTCAAGTTCTGGTTTTATGAGAGGTTAAAGAAGAAGGGAATTATTGTTTCAAGTTATTATTTTTTTTCAAACAGTGGTAACTGTTCGTACCTCTTCTCATTATCCCTTAGCAATTCAAATAGGTTTATGTCTTCCTGGGTCTCTCTCAGCACTTTATCTTTTATATACTTGTTTTTGCATAAATACAAAAGACAATGCACAGGCATTAACAAAAGTCATTGTTTTTAGTCCGTTTTGTGCTGCAGTAACGGAACACCTGAGATTGGGTAATTTATTAAGAACAGAGGTTTATTTCATACGGTTCTGGAGGCTGGAAAATCCAAAATCCAGGGGACACATTTGAGGAATGCCTTCTTACTGCATCATAACATGGCATAAATCATCACATGGAAAAGTGAGAGCAAGAGAGCACCGAACTCCCAGTATCATGAATCCATGTATGAGGGCAGAACCTCATGATCTAATCACCTCTTAGGGTCCCACCTTCTGATGACGTTGTATTTGAGATTGTTTCCAAAAAATGAATTTTTGGGGAACACATTCAACTATATTTAGCATAAATATTGCTTTTTCTATATCATTAAATCATAACAAATTATCCTCTGTTCTAAAAAATGCCTTTTTTTCTTTTCAAAAGAAGTTCACTTGGTGAAAAAAGATGAATAGTTCACAGGAAAGAAAATGGCGGTGAGCCACCACCAGGGTCTGGGTTTTATAGGAACTTAGCAAAGCCAGATCATGAGGAGTTAGTTACTTGTGGTGAGCATTTTGGGTGAGCAGGGCCAAGTCATGGGAGGAGTTTTGGTGGCAGGATCATTCAGGGCAGGGCTGCAGGGCAGGGAGGGGAACAGGAAAGTAATTTCCTTGGGGCCTATTTTCCATATTCTTCATCCACTATTTAAAAGTATAACTGATTAACAAATTTTAATTAATAGTATTTAATTAATAGTATGACACGTAAACTCAGGAGATCTGCCTTTTATAAATCACTTTATGCTTCACAAAATCCAAGATGTTTACCTGAAAAGTGAATTCAGTTCTCAAATATCTTTACAGAATGCTACATGGTACTGTATATCAATTCAATTAGATTTCCAATACACATTCCTTTTTAAAATCTCCAAAAAGCCCTTCTGTGAGGAAATCTGTTCAATCTGGTATTCTTTTAAATCTATTGACCACAGAATTTCCCAATTCTTTTAATCCAAGAAAACCATCATGAATTTTTTTATTCATTTTTAAAATTATATCATTACTATCACTAATTTTATTGTGGGAACTGATCTAAATATGTACATAAAATATGGAAAGCGATAAATCAAGAATCTCATGTCATGCAAAAATTCTGGAAGTCAGAGAAGATGCATAACAACAGCACAACACATAAAGTCAGAAGACCTGCCTTTAAACCTTTGCGCTTCCACTTAAGAATTGTATAAATTAAAAAAAAATTAAATGATGCTTAAAAGTCTTTAAAATGAGGATAATTGTCATATGAACATCATTCCTTTATTGTAGTGTTTAAATATGGTACAGAAAATATTCAATGAGTACATGGTACACAGTAAGTGCTCAATAGATAGCAGCAAAAATGAGAAAAAAAGATGAAAGGAGGAGCATAATTTTTTAAATATATATTTATCAGTGCTTTATAGTAATACATAATGGTGGGATTTGTGGTTATATTCTCATACATGTACACAATATAACAATCTGATTTGGTCAATTTCACTAGAAGCATAAGGATGATATAATAGATTTTGTTATAGGTTATATTAATTACATAATTATTCTGATCAATTGTGGAAAAGACCAACTAAGATGGATGAAATAAATCAAACAAAGAGGCACAATTTATAAGTAACATAGAGATTTGTGGTTTGTATTTATACTCTGCCATGTATATCTTTTCCTAATTAAATGCAATGTTAATGCCTTTATATCCAATGTCATTTTTCATTATAATCATAATTCTTACATTTATCTACATCATACATTTTATTATATTGTGTGAATTTTGAAATATGCAGATATTGTGATATTATTTGTTTTTCAGATGAAGAAGCTAGCTTCAGAGCAGAAAATTGATTTATTAACACCAGTTAACTTTCACCTTAGTAGAATCTCCTAATTCGGACCAAGGCCTCGTCCATTACACTTCACTAATTCCAGGCTTTAGTTCTAGCCCTAGAATACAAATATGTTAATTTACCAGAATTCCCTTTCAATAGCCAAAATAGCATGCCTTCAAACCATTTTCTGAAAAAAAAATTTGCTTTATTGTATCACAAATAATCAGCCTTCTGAAGAGTAAGATTATGTACAGTACAGGGGCAGCAAATGTTTTCTATAAAGGACAGAGAGAAAATGTTTTAAGCTGTGTAGGCCATAAGGTCTCTGTCACAAATACTCAACTATGCCATTTTAGTGCAAGAAAAGCTGTAAATATACACACACATACCACCCCACAAACCATTATCAATATTAGATTTTATCCATTTACAAAAATAACCTCTCTGATACTCTTCACTCTTTATTATCATGTTTGAGTCTGATATTTTTCTTATAAAACACTCTCTTTGTTATTTGTTTTATTATGGGTCTTCTAGCAATGGATGTGTGTGTGTGTGTGTGTGTGTGTGTGTGTTTGAAAACAACTCCACTCACCCTCCCTTTTTTAAAAATACTCAAAGAACATTCATTGAATAAGTTGAAAGTGAATACAATTGTTTCCCTGTTATCCTCAGAGGATATGTTCCAAGACTCCTAGGAGTTACCTAAAACCACATTTAGTTCCCAACCCTATATACTATTTTTCTCCTATGCATACATACCTATGATAAAGTTTAATTTATAATTTTAATAATATATTAATTATAGTTTATAAAATAGTTTTAATTTCATAAACTGAGTATGGTAGGGGTTGATAAAATGAAATGATTATAATGATGTACTGAATAGCAGGTGAATGTGGTCTCTCTCTCTTGAACACAAGCACTGAGCCTGTGACAGCTGACTTTGAGACAGCTACAAAGTGAACAAACTTACCTTCACTTTTGAGTGACATAATTTTCTATGTTGCCTATTTTTGTTTTAGTTCTCTAAACATGATCATTTGTCTTCTAATTCCCTTTACTAAGAATATATGTACAATGTGTCAAAATGCATTCTACTGTCATGTATAACTAATTAGAACAAATTTTAAAAGAAAAAAATAAAAAGAAATGTCATTTGTTGGTGCAAAAACAAAAAACAAACAAAAAGAGAATATATGTAGTTGGTAGGTTTTGCTCTTTGAGGTTAAAGTTGTTCACCTCTCCTACAATTTCAACATTTATGATCTCTTGGTTTTGGTCATTTTATTATAACTTGTTTGGGTGTGCTTTTCTTGGTATTAATCTTTTCTGGGATTTCCTAAATGTTTAAAATCTGGACTGATGCCTTTCATTAATTTAAATTTTTACCAATCTTTCTTCAAAGAGTGCCTTTTCCCATCCTATGTTCTTTCTTCATCAAGGATTCTTCTTACATATGTTAAATGTTTTCACATATTCTATAGGATTTTATGATTTTGCTATATTTTCCATTTTTTTTTCTTTAGATACTTTTTCTCATCCTATATTTCTATTCTCTACTCTCTTCAAGAAGCAATTAAATCACTGTTTTACATCGGTACTTAATAATACTAATGAACTGATCATTTAAGGATCAGTTTCTGACATTTTTTCCTTTTGTTTTTCAGCTACTTAGTTTTTTCTTTCTTGCAATGCATATTTGAATAAATCTAGAAATAGAAGAGAGAATGGAATAAAGAATAGTAAAGACAAGGTATTTTTATCTTTCTTAAGGTAGAATTTAATTTTTTGTTCTGGAAGACAGAATATGATGGAAAATATAGATAAAGTCTTAGAGATATGTCAGCCAAGTTAAAAGAAGCTGGGTTAATTATATACCAACTCCTTTGTCAACTCTCAATGAGGGTAGCTTCAGGAGAATCAAATATTCAGTGTCACTACATATGAGACAAATGTATTCCTCAAAAAGTCAAAAGTTCACAGGCAGAAAGTCACAGATACTCAATGAATCTACATGCAGAAGAATGAAACTAGATCTCCTTCTCGCCATATATAAAAATTAATTCATAATGAATTTAAGACTTAAATTTAAAACCCAAAACTAGACATTACTAGAACAATACATAAAGGAGATACCATGACATTGGACTAAATAAGTATTTCTTGAAGAAGACCCCAGAACAGAGGAGAAGCAAAAATAGACAAATGGGATAGCATAAAATTAAACACCTTCAAAGCAAAACAAAAACTCAGTAGAGTGAAGAGACAACCTACAGAATGGGAGAAAATATTAGTAAATCATATTTCTAAGGAATTAGTATCTACAATGCACAGAGTCCTGAAACTCAACAGTAACAATGGAAAACAACTCAATTCAAAAGTGGGCAAAGAACTTGAAATTGACATTTCTCCAAATAAAATGTATGAAAGACTAATAACATGAAAATGTTCAACATTGCTAATCACTAGGGATGTGCAAATGACAACTGAATGAGATTTCACCTCACATCCTTTAGGGGACCCCTATTAAGAAGGAAAAGGAAAATATTGACGAGGAAGAGGAGAAATGGAATTTATCCTACTGCTAGTGGAAATGTAAAATGGTATAGCTATTGGGGAAAATAATAGAATGGTTCATGAAAAAATTAAAATGGACTTATTATATGATCCAGCAAACTTACTTCTGGGTGTATACTCCCAAAGAAGTAAAAACAGGGCCTTAAAGGAATATTTGGACACTTATGTTTGTAGCAGCATCAGTGGAAGAAATTCAAATGTCCACTAACAGAACTGATAGAGAAAATGTGGTATGTTCATACAAAAGAATGTTAAGGGAAAATTCTCCAACATGCTAGAATATGGATGACCCTTAAGGATATTATGCTAAGTGAAATAAGTCAGTCCTATGAAGACAAATTCTATATGATCCCACCTACATGGAGTACTTAGGGTAGTCAAAAGCACAGAGCTATGCACCACTGACTTCTAACAGGCAAGGTCAATCCAAGAACAGCCTTGCAGCAAGTGTCACCTGGAGAACTGAACACACATATGCAAAAACAGAAGCCAAAAGCAAAGCAAAATGAAAATGTGATACTACACATTTGAAACTATTTTTCAATACCTGAAAATGGATCATTAACTCTAAGTGACTCTAAGTGTAAAAGCAAAAACAATAAAACTTTTAAAAAAAAATTTACAGAAGAACATCTGTGAGTTTGGATGACACTTCTTCTTCTTTGAAATAATGCCAACAGCATTATTTATGTAGCAAAAATGAATAAATTTGATTTAAAAGTTTTAAATTTCTGTTTTCTGAAAGATACTGTTAATGGAACAGAAGCATAAGTCACAGATTTACAGAAAATATTTACAAACCATATTTGGTAAAGGAACCTCCCTCCAGAATATTGAGGAAAGCTCCAAACTTGATGAAAATAAAACAAATCAGTGAATGAGTTGAACTGGCACTTCATCAAAGAAGATACGTGAATAGCAAATAAGCACATGGAAAAATATTCATCAGTAGTCATTAAAGAAATGCAAATTAGAAGCATAATGAGATACAACATGCACCTATTAGGATGGCTAAAATTAAAAGACTGAACATTCCAAATGTTGACAAATTTGTAGAAGAATTAGAAGGATCATATGGTAGAGTAGTTAAATCACTCTGGAAAGCAGTTTAAGCGTTTCTTAAAAATTTAAGCACACAATTAAGGTATGAATCTTGCCATTTTAACCCTAGTTTTATTCAAGAGGAATGAAAGCACATTCCACATGTGTAAAAAAAATGAAAAGTAAAAATAAAAAATCCATACAAATGTCATATCATTTATGTATTTGTAATTATATTTGCAATAAGAAACAATCCACTATCTGTGACAGGTGAATGAATAAACAAACTATTATAAGTTGGCATGATGGAATATTAACCAGTAATAAGAAAATGAACTGTTTATACAAGCAAAAATATAGATGAATCTCAACAGTAATTATGCTGAGTGAGAGAGGCAGTTTATATAAAATTCTAAAAACTGCAAACCAGTGTGTTGTGAGAGACAGCAGTCAGTTGTTGCCTGAGGACAGGGGATGGAAAAAGGCAGGAGAGATTAAAAAGGGGCAGAAGGAAACTCTGGCAGGTGATGCATATGATCACTATCTTGTTCATAGTGGTAGTTTTATGGTTATATACATATATCAAAGCATGCATTTTTTATGTATGTTATTCATTTTGTGTTAATCATAGCTCAATAAAACCTTTTTAAAAAATAAGTTCAAAGAGTCCATGACATCCTCCCTCTTGTCCTTGAGGGCACATACAAGGGCTTGCCTGCCACATCAGCATGGATTGGTAGTAATTACCTTCCCTTGTCGGGGAACAATGGGAAGTGATGCCATTCCCTTGTGAATCTGTAACCTCATTTGAAGATGTTTCAGTGGAATAGACTTTTTCAATCTTTAATATAAGCATTTGCAAATCCAGAAGAAAAATTTTGTACAAAAGAAGTTCTCAGAGAAGTCTTGCTAAGATTACTACAATTTGCTAAAATTACAATATTTTGTTTATGAGAAAGGGTGTACAAATCCCAAGCACTACACTTCCATGTCACATTCACCAATCCTTTCACCCAAAGAAAGAGAAAAGATTATTAATCACACAGTGAAAGTTGGAAAGGGGATCTTTAGACTCAAAAAGAGAAATTTATTCAGGACTGTCTAAAACCTAGGTCCATTATACGCCAGGCCCTTAAAAGCCAACATTTGAAAAGGCAGAGGATATTCTAGGTAAAGAAAATAAAATGGGTAAATTGCAGAATAATTAAGTGAGAATAGTGAAAATATCCATATTATTGTCTTTCTATCTTTTCTGATTTCTGCTTAGATGTCATCTCTTCACACAGAATACCTAATACCGTGCTGTAGAACATTAATCTTCAACCCTCTTGTTCTATATTTTTTTCTTCATAATGTTGTCAACATTTGATATCTGTAATTATGGTATGGAGTATTTGTTTACTAAACTCAATCATGAAAAGCAATATCCAGAACTTTAGAAACATCCAAATGTTTGTTCACACTGTTTTCTCAAAGACTGGAACATTTCATATTCATTGAGAGAATGGAATAGAAAGCATTTGTGTCTCTCCCTTATTACTGCTGGGTGGTGAGGAGCTTAGGAGTCGAACAATGAACTAGGCTCTTTCAAACTACCATTTCTCTCCCTATCCTTGGAGCATCTCCTGAATCACAAACACCTTCTAGCACTATCACTTGGAGCCAAAGCCCTTTCTTAATTTTCCAACTTCTTTCTTGTGTTCTATATCTCAGGGCAAATAATTTCCTTACAGCTCACAGTCCAGACTGATTTTTCATTATTGCTCCCTATATTGTCTTGTCCATAAAAAAGCAAATCAGTAGAAAAGAATGAGATTTGCATCTTGGCAAAAAATGTCTAACTTTCTATCACAAACGGAGTTTCTAAAAAAATTCATTGAGATTTATTCAGGTCACTACCAAGACATTTCACACTAAATAAAATTCATAGAATAAAATAGATGGAGTCTTCACTCATACAGGCAGGAATGCCTGTGCTGTGATAAGGCTCTGCAGAGCTTGGTATCTGGACGTCAACACAGGTGTTCATGGGGTCGGTTGGATGAGTCATGCACCAATTGGTGCTGAGAAACCATCTTGGTTCTCCTGGAGTGAAGGAGATCTCTCTTCCACTATAAAGGCAGCGGTGGAGATAATCCCAGGCTCAGACATCCAAATAGGTCGGGAGATGAAGAAATTTTGTGGATACATACCTAGTAAGAGTCTGTCAGTGATATCATGGTCCGAGATAACATAAACAAGGTCCCCGGTCACCCCTACATACATGCCATGGAAGAGAGAATGGAACTCTTCCTCACATGCTCACATCGCAGTTCCATCAAACACAACAGAACAAACTTACACTGATACCATTTCATAGCCACACTGCAAAATATCAATAAGCCATAATTAACCAGACTCATAATGCTTAATCTTTCTCTAATGTAGGTACCAAAAACACTAAAAATTCCTGAAGAGATGACCATGAAAGAGGACTGATACTGATCAATTAATGACACAAAATGTATCCCTCCTTGCATTTATCACAGAACATCAGGACTGGGAGGACTACGATTAATGAGATATTCCGATCCTGATTCCATTGACAGAAAGATAAATGATTCTCTCACCTTCTAAGAGACAGAGCTGGAATATGAAACTGGGCCGCCAATTCCCAGTTCAGTGATTTTTCTACAAATACCAATAAATAGCTTTCTAGATTTTGAACATTTAAACATATATATATATGTATATATATATTTAATTTTTTGTTTTTCTATATTTTTTGTAACAGAACCACTTCCTCAAAAAAATCCTACTGGAAACCTAATGAGAGCAACAAATAAAATAGAGTTGAGCTGATGAGAGAATCAGGGAGCCCTTCTGACACACAGCTGGGATTCAGCTTTGCCCTGCTATCTACAGTTGAAGATCAGAAGGAATGACTAAGAAAAAGAATTATAGTTTGCGAAATTTGATTTTAGTACCCATAGCACTACTGACTCTACTACCCTCTTCTCTGTCTGGTGGTCTGACCTGTCTTTACATCTAATGCGTACTGTCCCGCTGCATGTAACCCTACTATTCAAAGTTCAAAGCAGTCATTAATACATTGATTTAAAACTATTCACACTAATACTTATCCAATTACAGTCCAATTTGCTTTAGAAGACTTTTCTAATTGTGAGATATGAGCTTCTCTTCCATTAAGCATTTCAAACAATTGGGAACAGTTTGGGAAAAATCACTTGCATGACAGATCTCTAATCTGCTTTATGAAGCAGAGATCCCTAACTGGCTTTAGTTATTTTAGGCATCATGGGAACAGGTATACTACATAATGTTTTCTTTTCAGCTCTCCATGCAGGGCTTGTATGGTTGCCTCAGCTGGTTACTTGCTGTGTAACCTTCAGTAAATTCCTTCACTTTTGCTAGTATCAATTTTCTAATCTGACAGTTGGGCTCAAAAAGTCTGCATCAGAAGTTGGTTTTTAAAAAACATTTAAGATGATGAAGAATATAGTACATTATACAATGCTGGGGGCAACAAACAACATTGATTCCATTTTCTCTTCCTTCCTCCCCTTTTGGGGAGAAGATGATTTGAGTAAAATTAACTGTGACACCAGGTTCTGTCTCAACCTGCTGGTAGAAAGTAGTTATCGTTAGTTATGGATTTTTGAAACTCCTACTCTTCCACCCAAAAAAGCCCTCACACCTTACTAAGTCCTGGTGCCCACTCATTTCTTGCTTTCCAGAGTATAAGATGGTTCATTCATTCAATAAGTGCTCAAGTCCAATTCCTGGTTTCTTCCCCCACAGCCCCGTGCATCACACACACACACACGCACGCGCGCGCGCACACACAGACACACACACACACACACAGTGCACACAAATAAGGCACAGTTTAGCTCCTACAAGATTCAGATTCTATAGAAAAGCTACACACTAGCTCTGTAGCAAGTGGTTCACAAATACCTACAGAGGAGCTTGTTCCTAAATAGGAGCTCACAATATAGCAGTAGAATTATATAAAAATCATAATTTCAAAAGTAAAAGAGGTTTTATATACATACACAAATATGTACATTCATCTTAACAGTTTAATAGCATAGTTTATCAAATGGTGTCAATTCTCATCTTTCAGGACATCTCCTTGTGTCCTGTTGGATAGAGGAATGGTGGTCCTGTTGCTGTCAAAGCACAAATGTTCTCCTCCCTCCCGAGGCAGTGAGAGAGGCTTCCTGTAGATATTAATTCTCTGGTTACCTCACAGTGCTCTTTGGCTTCCCAGAGAGTCTGTCACTTACTTAAATAATTTCTAGTATTCAATTTCTTCATTTTCAAATATTTGCAGTGATCTTACAAGTGAACTTGCCTTAGCCCAGGCTTGACTTCATGTAAGTATGCTATACTGTCCAGTGTATATTGTATGTGTATGCAAACTCCATAAACACAGATAAAAATTCACTTATATTATATCCAATATATTAACTGGCATGCAGTAGCTATATAATGCATGTTTTCTGGTGAATTAACTATACATGGTATCAGGGGAAATAACATAAAAGTTAACTTAAAAGTGAAAAATTGATAGCAACTACAATCATTTCCTGACTTAAAAACCATTTATACCACTTCACTGTTTTTAAGAGTAATACATTTGTCAGATTAACTGTGCTCAAACTTTAATTGATTAGGAATATAAGCAATACACAGGTACCCCCTTTATTACTTACTCCTGAGAAGTGATTGCCTTTAAATTGCTTTAAAAATGGATGTGGAGAGATGGATAGACAGATAGATAGTAGACGACAGACACACACACATACATAGGATACATAGGATATGTATCTTATGGTACAGGAGACTCTTTCCTCAAAGACTCCAAAATTTGATTCACATTTTGTTTAGCAACAATTAGTTCAGGTTTTAGTAGGAATTACATCAGCACCACTTGGAATATAGAGCAAGTGAATAATATAAATTTATATGAAAAAAATAAATAAACCTTGAAAAGATTTCATGATACAGTACTTAGTGATCATGTAATAAGCAGAGAGGTCACATCAGTGGGGCTGGGCAATCTGGGAAGTTCTGCAAGGAAGCCCCCCTTGGCCTGGGTCCTAGAGAAGGTCTCACAAATTGACCACATGTTATTCTTTCCTTCCCATTTGACCGGGTTATTTCTACTTTTATCTGTCTTATATGTTGAATTTTTGCCTAAGATTTGTGATGTACCTAAGAGCAGGTAGACTGTTAATCTGGTATATACCTATACAATCTAAATGTTCCGAGTTATAGAAACAATTAGGAAATGAAATTTTTAAATCACTAACAATGGGAATAAGGAGCAAAATAAGTTGATTATAGAGAAACAGTTTTAGAAGCATGTTCATAATACTGAAACAATATTTTAGGAAGATCAATCAGCAATGTAGCAAAATAAGTGAAAGAAATCAATTAGGAGGGAATTACAGTAATAATAAATAAGTAGGTCACAAAGGACAGCATCACCACTAGAGTGACAAGAATAGAATGGGTCCCAGAAACTTAGTAAAGAACAAAGTTGTTTAAATCAGTGATGGCTTCAAGGGGTAGGATGAAGCTGGGATGTGCTCAGCATGCTGTAAGGGGCTAGGTTCAATCTTTACAGCAACAAAAGTAAGGAGAAAAGTGATGTCTTCTTGATTAGTAATAAATAATACTAAATTATATACTAATGCTCCAAAAGAAAAGACAGCTACAACAACTACTTAAAAATTTCCACTGAGGATGTCCAGAGGACTGGTGAGGCACCTCTGAAATAGTTACAGTGCATCAACAGTGGAGAGAAGGCAATTCCATTGCTATGTGCAGAGTCTCCGATAATGGCAAAGATCCCAATTGACATGCCCAAAAAGACTGGATTGAGCGTTTGCTGGAAGTTACATTAAACTTAATTATAGGTTCATTACATTCTTGTCCAACTAATTAGTTGGTGAAATACCTTGGATGGAAGAAACAAACTACATTTACAAAAAAGTCCATAAAGAATTGTTTCTATAGCACCAAGGAGGAGAAAGATCAATATTTTGATTTGTTCTCATGATTGACAGTAATAAATACTGGCTTTCCTCAGATAAATTGAAGAATTTTAGGATTTCCAAAACAATAGCTGAGGATGGTTTGTTGTTTTCATCCACAATCGTCTACATGAGAATCTCTTTCTGAAGAAAATGACACTTCTCCCTCCTAATTCCTGTACAAAAGAGTACTGGGCTTCCCCTTCAGCAGGTTTAATTTTATTTTGTAATTAACAATAACTAGTTTGGGAATTATACCATGGTATTCCTTGCTTTTGAATTTTCACTGCGTCTTTTTTTATGAAAAAATTACAAACTCTTCAGAGGGATGGATGTAGTTTGTTGCCATGGATAATTGTCTCTAAATAAACTCAGGGTAGTTAAGGGAATATGAACAGATGGAAATAAATTGATGGAAGTTGACTATTGTGCCTCTTGGCTCCTATTTATTTGTTACCAGCAGCATATCTTTTTGTCTTGTCAGGCCTGGCATTTTATGCACTTGAACTTTAACAATGTCAGCCGGATTCCTCCTCAGACCCTGCATAAAATTGAGCTCCAGGGTAGAGCCCTCTGCCAACCGGGACAGGACCACAGCAGAGACCAACAGCTTAGTCACAGTTCTCTAAGTCACACTGAAAGGGAGGTCGCATATATCGGTATGTCTAACCACATCCGTGTTTACCTAACCTCAGCTGGAATCAAAGGCAGGCTCTATTAAACATCAGCATTTCTCCACCTTCATTTTATATGGGGAAAGTGAAGCAGGGGAGAGAAAATGACTCATCCTGGTGTTTAGTCACTTGTTGAACTAATGCCGCAGTTATGGATTGAGTGCCAACCACAGTTCGCCACCGTCTGGATACTCAGGATTCAATAGTGATACAGCACAGCCTCTGCCCTGGGGGAGCTCACAACCCAGTAGGGGAGGGAGATGAGTCAGTACGAAATTAAAACACAGTGGGATGAGCACAAGCTCAGCATGGCCTGAGAGCTTATGAGGGAGAAGAGGAATGTGACTCAGTCTTGGAGAATAGGGAAATTGTTTCCAAAAGAGGGGACACCTTAATTGTGACCGGAAAGATGAGTTGATACTTGGATACTCTGAGGAGAATAACTACTGGCCATCTGATCAAACTTGCCTTGAAGCATTTCATTGTCAACAAATAAATGACTATTAGGGTCCTATATGTTTCTAACACTGTGATAGAAAATTTAGAAGGATACCAAAAGTATATATTACCTTCAAAGAATGCAACTTTGTCAATGAAAACATATGAGTCAATTAGGTATAGTACAAAGGAATATTGACTCAAAGATTAAGATACATGTTGTAAATTATATTGCTGTATCAAAGATCCACAGAGTCAATTAATAGCCTTCAACTGAAAGGTAGAATCAGGCTGAAGCTCAACAAATGCGTGTGCAGTAAGGCTGAGAATTTTCAAGTTCTCCTGATATTAATAATCTTACCTCAGGTTCTGGACAAATTCTACCTCTCAGAGTTAATTCTGAAAACATTTATTCTTTTACTGATTCTTTTGAAACCATTAGTTTTTTCTTAAGCCAACTTTTATGGGTAGAACTATGATGCAAAAAAGATTGCAGCACTAACCTCCAATACCTGCAAATGTGGCCTTATTTTGGAAAAAGGTTTTTACAGGTGCAATCAGGCTAAGATGAAGTCATACTACGTTAGAGTAGGCCCTCATCCAATGTAATATAATTAGTATGATTATTAGAAGAGAATCAGAAGGAGGATGGTGTGAAGACACACAGGAAGAACATCCTGTGAACACTGGAAAAAGAGATTAGAGTGAGGTGTCAACATGCCAAGGAATTGCCAACACCAAGATCTGTGGCAATAGCAGAATCTAAGAGAGAGGCATGTGGCCAATTGCTCCGTGGAGCCTCTAGAAAGAGCAGGACCCAAACCAACATCTTTATTTCAGACATCTAGCCTCCAGAACTGTGAGACAATTAATTTCTCTTGTTTTTAAGCTTACCTGGTTTGTGGTAATTCATTATGGCAGCCCAAGAAACATACACAAATGAAGGAAATGGCTCCTGAGTGGAATTTGGTACTTGTGAACACTCTAAGTGAATAATTCCTTTAAGATTGTTGAAATACCTAGTGATATGGAAAGGTAAACGTTTAGCAGTGAGATAAAGTTGAGGACTACTCCCAAGTGCTTATTGCAGAAGACAAGCTTCTGAATGCAGAAATGAGGCCCTCCACACTGTGGCTATGTCTAGTCTACTAGACATAGACTAGACATAGACACAGTAAGGCCAGAAATGGGACAGAAGCATTAATGTAGGATTCTTTGGGTCTTTGATTTGTCCTTAGCAATATCATTTTCAATAAAATACCACAATTTTTAGGATTAATTCATTGAGCAAACTCAATGAATATCAAAATTGCAGCAGGATTTTAATGCAGTTTTGATTAGTTCATCAGCCTTCTGATGCCACATAGTTATTTTATAGCATGCTTTGAGAAAGAGAAATAAAGAGCTAGAATAATATATATAATATTTTAACTATTATAAATAAAATGTTTTATTATTTTAATGTGTATAGATTCTCAAACTTCTTTAAATGCCTGCAAATTTTAAGTAACTAGGTGAGTGAAATATGAAAAAGACCAGCAATACAAGAGGAAATATTAATTAATATCTACTAGAATGTTCAGATTTGTTAATAAAATTAAAAGTAAGTCTTTGGAATTATTTTCAGATATTAGTGTGTGTGTGTGTATGTTCATGTGTGTGTGTGTGTGTGTGTGTGTGTGTGCATCTCCAAAAGTCAAAGAAGTACATATTTACACTGACAGCCATCACAAATATCCTGACAGCTTTATCTTACAAATATATGTGGAATCTGACCACTTTCTATAAATGTCAAATCTATCACCATGATCACGCCACTTCCATCTCTTACCTGCATTATTGCAACAGACACTTAACTACTTTTTTTACCCAAAAAGAACCAACACGATACCCAGAGTAATTCTGTTGGCCAATCTACATTATCTCTCTGATTATAATCCTCCAACAATACCTTTTCATGTAGAGTGAAAAAAGTCAAGAGTCGCCAGGCGCAGTGGTGCACGCCTGTAATCCAAGCAACTTGGGAGGCTGAGTCAGAAGGATCGCGAGTTCAAAGCCAGCCTCAGCAACTTAGCGAGGCCCTAAGCAACTCAGTGAAACCCTGTCTCTAAATAAAAATACAAAATAGGGCTGGGGATGTGGCTCAGTGGCCGAGTGTCCCTGAGTTCAATCCCTGGTTCCAAAAAAAAATAAAAAGTCAAGAGTCCTTACAGTTCTTCAAGGATATGGCAAATGTGAACCCAGATGCCTCTCTGATCTCTGTCCTAATATTCACTCCCAGACTTCCTTCTCTTCTTCAAACTAAGACATCCTAAGACATCATCCTGAACATGTTCCTGCCATGTGCTAGACGTCTCTCATCCCTTTGCCCAGATGTTATCCCAGATCTTTGCCCAGATGTTACCTTCTCATCAAGGTCTTCCAGACAATACTACTTAAAAATCATCACTCTCTGCATTCCCCAATCCCTTTCTTAAATTTTTCTACAATGTACTCATCTCCTAAAGTATATAACAATTTGCTCATTTAATTTGTTTATAGCCTGTTTTTTAAAAAATTCATTCTGATTAGTTGTACATGATTGTGGATACAAGGTTCACGAAGGCTGGATTTTCCATCTGTTATTTTTATTTCTATATGATAATGCCTAAAATAATGCCTGGCATAATAGTCACTTAATAAATATTTCTTCAATGATAGGATAAGGATACTTGCCTGAGCATTATTTGAAACACCAAAATATTGAAAACAAGCTACATGTTTAACAAAAGGAAAGGCTAAATGAATGATAGAATATTATACACCTATTAAATTATTAACTATATTAAATGCATTGTCTGTGTAAATGTTTACAATCAAATAGTTCAAGAAGTTTAAAATAAACTTGTTTGCTTTAAGGGCAACTACATCAATCTGGAATAAGAAAAAGTAAAAATTCTTTGGATAATGAAGTTAGAGTATATTTTATGTTTTTAAATGAAAATGTCTTTTTTTTTTTTTTTTTTACTTATTGATTCATTGAACACAAATGGAGTACAGCTATTGTTTCACTGGTTGTACACAAAGTAGAGTCACACCATCTGTGCGTTCATACATGTACAC
>JAJEJO010000885.1:537997-580003 GCA_020662805.1 Glaucomys volans | reverse complement strand
GTGCTGTCCCACTACCTCCAGGTTGGGAATGATCAATGCTTCTGGGCAGAGGCAGCCTAGTGTTGATAGACAATTAGATACAGCAAGGTGGTAGACTCCGGCCCTGGGTGTTGGTCTGGGCACTAGACCAAGTTGGGGTGTTGTCACAGAACTGTGTGACATTATTTCTTGATTTTTGTGGGGCCTAATGAGAAAGCTATTGCTCGCACCTCTATGTTGAAGTGTTGACCCAAAGTTTTCTTCTAGGAGTTACATAGTTTTTGGTCTAATTTCTTGGTCTTTGATCCACTTTTAGTCGACTTTCATTTGAGGTAAGAGATAAGGGTCTAGTTCCATTCTTCTACAGACAGATACCCAGTTTTCCTAGAACCATTTGTTTAAAATGTGTCTTCTCCAATGTATGGTTTTGGCACCTTTGTCAAGGATCAGATGACTATAGATGTGTAGGTTTGTCTGTGTCTTCAATTCTGTATCATAGGCACTGCTTTGATTATTCTGGTGTTTTACTCTTCCACATGGATTTTTTTGGAACTGTTTTCTCTAGTTCTGGGAAGAATGTCATTGGGATTTTGGTGAGAATTGATTTGAATATGTATGCTATTTTTGGTAATATGGCCATTTTAATAATATTAATTCTGCCTATTCATGAACATGGGAGGTTTTTCCATTCTCTTGTGTCAATTTTTTTCAACATAGTTTTCATTGTAGAGGACTTTCACCTCCTTGGTTAGATGTATTACTATGTTTGTTGTTGTTGCTGTTGTTTTGTTTTGAAGATAATATAAATGGGATTGTTTTTCTGATTTCTTTCTCTAACAGTCCTCTGGTGGAGCTTTATGGATCGTCTAAGTATAGGATCATATCACCTGCAAACTGAAAATTTGAGTTCTTCTTCCCATTTTTATCCCTTTTATTTTCTTCTCTTCCTTAATGGCTCTGGCTAGAAGTTCTAATATGTTGAATAGTAGTGGTGAGAGTGGACATCCTTCTCTTGTTGCAGAAATTACAGGAAATGCTTTCAGTTTTTCCCTGTTCATTATGATGTTGGGGTTGTTGCATATAGCCTTTATGATTGTGAGTTAGGTTTCTTCTATCTCTAGTTTATTCAGTGTTTTGATCATGAATGTGTGCTGAATTTTGTTGAAGGCTTTCTCTGCATCTATTTAGATAACTAAGTGATTTGTGTCTTTAATAATATTTACATGATGAATCACTTTTATTGATCTGCATACGTTAAAACATTCTGGTATACCTGGGATAAAATCAACTTGGTCATGATGTACAATCTTTTTAATGTTGTTGAACGATTTGCTAATTTTTTATTAAGGTTTTTAACATCTAATTTCATCAGGGTTATTGGTTTATAGTCTTCTTTTCTTGATGTGTCCTTATCTGCTTTGGGTATGAGTGTGATACTGACTTCTTAAAATTAATTTGGAAGTGGTCCATTCCTTTCTATCATTAAATAATTTGAGGACCACTGGCATTGGTTCTTTAAAGATCTGATAGAATTCAGCTAAGAATCCATGTGGTCTTGGGATTTTCTTTGTTGGAAGGCTTTTTATCACTGCTGCTATCTCATCACTAGCTATTGATCTGTTTAGTTTTTATATGTTCTTTTGATTCAATTTTAGCAGTACTTGTGTGTCTAGGAATGTGTCTATTTCTTCTAGGTTTTCCAATTTATTGTAGTGTAAGTTTTCAAAATAGTGCTTAATGATCACTCCACTGGATTTCTGTGATGTCTGCAGCAATTTTTTTCTTTTTTCATTTCTACTTTTATTAATTTGAGTCTTTTTTTTGTTAGTTTGACCAAAAGCTTATCAATTTTATCTTTTCAAAGAACCAAATCTGTTTCATTGATTTTTTTATTGTTAACTTTATTGATTTTGACTCTGAACTTTATCATTACCTTCCTTCTATGGTTTTAGAATTGGTTTGCTCTTCTTTTTCAAGGGCCTTGAGGTGCATCATTAGGTTGTTTTATTTGGGATCTTATTTTCCTATGTAGGCACTCATAACTCTAAACTTTTCTCTTACATCTGTCATCATAGTCCCAGAGGTTCTGGAATGTTATATCACTCTTCTCATCTGACTCTAAGAATTCTAAAATTTCTCCTCTCATTTATCAACCATTCGTCTTTCAAAAGTACATTATTCAATCTCCATGTGTATATATAGTTTCTGTAAGGTTTTTTGGTATTTATTCTAACTTCATTCTATTATGATCCATTAAGATGCAAGGAATTACATCAATTATTCTGTATTTGCTAAGACTTTCTTTGTGGACTCTAATATGTTCTGTTTTGAGAAGGATCTGTGAGCAGCTGAGAAGAAACTGTATTCATCTTTTGTTAGCTAACACATTCTACAGGTGTCTATTAAGTCCATTTGACTTACAATATTTTTCAATCTTTATTGAGTTTATGTCTGGTTGACCTATTGGTGAGAGAGATGTGTTGTCATAACCCATATTACTGCCCTAGGGTCAATCTGAGTCTTTAATTCAAGTAGTGTCTGTTTAATGTAATTAGGTGCACCAAAATTTGGGAAATAAATAATTACTATCATTAGATCTTCCTATTGGATTATTGAATTTATTAGTATAAAATTATTTTGTCTCTTCTGAGTAATTTTGACTTAAAATCTGCTTTGTCAGGTATGAGAGCACCTAATCCTGTTCTACTAGTGTGTAGTATCAATTTCCATCCTTTCACATTCCACTTGTGGCTGTCTTTGCCTGCAAAATGAGTCTCTTGCAAACAACATAGAGTTGGGTCTTGCTTTTTAAACCATTCTGCTAGTCTATTCTTTAAATTGGAGAGTTGGGACCATTTGAATTCAATGTTATTATAAAGAGATGTTTATTAATTCCTGCCATTTTGATTTATTTCTAAAGTTTAATTTAGTACTGTTTCTCATTTGCTTACTTGTCAAATAACATTTGTCCACTTGCGAGTTCTCTATTTTTTTATTTCTTCTGTGTGAAGAATTTAAGTATTTTCTATAGTGCCACGATAGTAGTCCTGAACTCTTTTAGTTTTGCTTATCTTGGTAGGTTTCTGTTTTGCTTTTGATTCTGAAGGATAGTTTTGATGAATATAGCAGTCTTCATTGACAGTTATTTTCTTTCAGGAACACATCATTCCAAATCTTCCTCGATTTTAGAGTTTGTGCTGAGAAATCAGGAGTAATTCTAATTGGCTTGTCTCTGTGATTGGATGTTTTTCTCTTGAGACCTTTAAAATTCTATCTTTCTGTATGTCAAACATTTTAATCATAATGTGTCATGGAGAGGACCTTTTTTCCATTTTTTTTTTTTTCATTTTCAAGCATCCTGCATCTGCATGTTCTGGATATCGATCTCATTCTCAAGGCTTGGAAAATTTTCTATCGTTTTCCTAAAGAGGTTATTAATGCCATTAGCCTACATATCACAACACTCTCTTATTCCAAGGTTTTTAAACTTGGGTTTATTAATGGTGTCTCAGAGTCCTTGCATATTCTCGACACAGTAACTTATTTTCTTTTCTTTAATACTGCCTGAACGTTTAATGCTGGCGACTTTGTCTTCCAGCTCTGAGATTCTGTCTTCAACATGACAGAAGACTTTCAACTGAACATTTTATTTTATTTATGGTGTCTTTCATTTCCAAGATTTGTTTGCTTCTTTTTCAGTATTTCTATCTCCTCATCGAATATCCCATTCATATCCTTATTGACTTCCTTAATTTGTTCAGTTGTTTTTCTGTGTTTCACTGAAATTCATTGCACATCTTTATAATCATTCTTTTGAATTTTTTATCTGATATTTCACCCACTTCAAATTTTTGGAGTCAGTTGCTGATGAATCATGAACTTTCAAATTGTGCATTTGGTTTTTCATATTTCTTGTATTCCTGTGCTGAGTTTTATGCCTCTGTTGGTATGGCTTTCTCTTCCACTCTTGTATATGGGACATTTTAGGGCATAGCTTTACTTTACCAGTGTCCTAGGGTAATTTAAATTGAGACAACTCAGAGACATGGTATCTACAACCTTTGTGTTAATTCTGTCTTTGCTGTAGAAGTGGGTTTTACCAGTGGAAACTGATCTGCTTTGGGCCAGGTCATTATTTGGGTTTATTCTTTTTCTATTCTTTGTATTAAAGTATTGCTGAAATTCAAGTGTGGTTAATTTGTATGAGAGCAAAATGTGCTGTCTCCTGGTTGGGATTAATTTTTAGTGTCTCTCTAGATTCCCAGCACTTCACAGAAAAGGGGGGGAAACAATAGCAGCAACCAAAGCAAATAATATGCAATATTAACATCTATGACATCTTCAACCCTAATTATCCCAAAAGTAGGAATGGCAGGGTAGGCAGTTGCAAACAGAAAAAGCAATAAATAGCAATGAACTAATCTGGCATTAAAGTAAACTGCAGGTGTCAACTCTGCCACCCACAGTGTTAATAACTGCAACAATATGAGTGGTAGGGACAGGAATGATATAAAATGAAGAATTCTAAAAGATGGTAAGAATACAGTTCACTAAGAGAAAAGAAAATATGCTATGTAGAATGTTCAAAATGTGAACAGAGAGAAAATAGAAGAGGTATAGCAAGTTATAGCTATAAAGGAGAAAAAATAAATAGAAAAAAGTAAGAGAGGGAAAGAGAAGAGAATTTGTTAGCAGGGAAAAAAGGAGAGAAAGAGAAATAAAAAGAGAACAAAATTAGTCAGAAAACCTTAACCCTAAAAACACAAGACAAGAAAATAAACTATCAGAAAAAAATGCTAAAAATGATGGGAAAACCACAAACATGTATATGTACTTATATCCATGGAATAATCATCAAGAACATCAAGAACAACAACAACAAAAAAAAATCAAGAACAAAAAAAAAAAAAGAAAAGAGAAAGAAGAGGAAAAATAATTCTTAATAAAAGAATTTTCTCCACTGAGGTGGTCAAAACTGTCAATGAGAATGGTCACTGCTTCTGTCCTACTGTCTTCTTGGACTTTGCACCAAGAGAGAGAGGGAGAGCAAGGCCCAAGATTTGATAACCCCATCCTCTTTTTGTGTTTCTCACTGAGCTGCTGTAGATGCCTAAAACTGAGCTGGCTGAAACAGTTCTCAATTTTCCTTCTCATCAGAATAAGACAGGATGAAAGGGGATATACTATTGATTGGAGTTTTGTCCAGACAGACCAGATTGATGCACTCTCAGGGGGAGGCTGTTGTGAAGTTCTAAGAGTGGCGTTCCAGTGTCTGGAACTTAGATCTTATCAGATCCCAGGGATTTTGTTTTATGACATCTGCTCTGGAGAGATTACAGCAACACACTCTAAGGCCAGGCGGATGCTCATTTCTAATAGGAGTCTGGATTTCAGGAGTCTCCCAAGACTTCCACATGTGGGGCAAGACAGTCAACCCTCCATAGATCTCAAATGCTCCACTGCTCACAAATACAACCTTCCCAGACCTAGTTCCTAAATAGAGTCTTGCCTGTCTGTTCAGTTTCTCAACCTTCTTCAGCTGGTTATGTGAATTCCCACCCTGAAATTCCCTCTATATTTCTGACTTGAATCTTCCTGGGTTCAATCTTCTCTGTGTCTATTTCACTCATATTCTACAAGGTACACCCTAGGCCACAGGGAGTGTGTTTCCCAGAGCAGTATGTCACTATTTGCTATGATCTCCTGGGTTCCCACAGAGCAAGCTAAAGCATGGCCTTCTCAAGATGGCTCCAGCTTCAGTGTTCAGCTTCCCACTTGGGAAACACTGAGCGACTTTTAAGCACCCATTCACTGGTAGCCTCTGAATCAATTAAGTTTAGGTTTCTCTTCTGATGTGTAGGTTTTTCCATGCCACATTTCCCCATGTGTTTCTCTTCTTTGTGTTATCCCTCCCCCTGCCATGCACCAGCACTCCTGCTGCTGGCATAACCAGTTTGATTCTAACATACTCTTCCTTATTCTTTGCTCCATGTAATCAAATTTCTGAGACTCCAAGAGACTCTGGCTGTCTGATACTGAATTTCAATGAATTCCCTCCTTCACCCACTCACTAAGAAGCAGTACTCCTGCTTGATTCCCAAGCTGTAGACTGGAAATGCAGGCTTCCTCTAATCATCCATCTTGAATTTGGTCCTCTTTGCTCTTTTTCCTTTCTAGTTCATGATGGGATGAGTTATTTGTTCCAAAATGCACTCTTGTTGTAACATGCTGCCACAAACCCAAAAGCAATAAGGCCAACTGATCATGGACTAAAACTTCCAAAACTGAGTCAAAATAAACCTTTTTTTTCTTTATAAACTGACTATCTCAATATGTCACAGCAGTGTAAAACTAAGTATCATGCACTTGGTGGAATTTTAAAAATCTAACTTTAAAAGCATTAATTTTGAGAACAGAAAATGTCATTGATTTATTCTTAACATATTACAAAGTAGAATATCTCTGTTGCAGGGTACTAAACTATTACAAAGTTTAAATTTACTCTGAAAATTATGAATGTAGTTTCTCTGTTGGTTCAAAAGTAGGGAAGTATCATGTTAACTAACTTACTCCCTGAATTTAAGTGGATTCAGAGTATTTAAGACATCAAAATATCTAGACACACGACCACATGTAAATAACCTGAATATCAACAGGGCAATCCAGGGCTTTAGAAGAAACTCTTTTGGTAAGAAAAAATTGTCTCTGATGGAAAAAGGATACATTCTCAGTAAAATGTGTGTCTAAAATTTAGGTGAAGTTAATTTCCAGATTTGCTGCAATTACTCTCACATCATCAGCCTTCTGTAAGTCTATGAACCCCAACAGTCTTACATTAGTGGTACTCTGAAGAACCCAAGTTTATTCTCGGAGAGCATATTAAGGATTACAGAAAACAGCTACAGAAGCCAAGAGGGACAGAGGAGCTAGCTGCTGTATGGACCACCATGCACCTGGCAAAGGTAATCCTTGGAAAGAAGAGGTAAAGAGATGTGGAGTCTGGAACCCTCAGGGGTGAACATTATGCAGGTGGGGAACACTTATGTTACAGAGTTCCTTTCCTATTCACCAGGTATTTTCCTGACCTGCTATGTTATATGAAAATTAGAAGAGTAGAGTGGCAGTTACTTTTTATACACATATATAATAAATAATAATATAAATAACTGCAAGAATGGATGAAAATGGAAGAAAGGACAAAGAAATGAAAAAAGGAAAGATAAAGAGGAAGGGAAGAAATAATTTCCTTGAATACAAAAATGGAGAGAAAATTACTACAATATTTGGAATTCAATATATTAAAAGAATCAAGAAGAGAAGAGATAGGAAACGTGTGTTTAGGGAAAAAAAACAGTCAAATAATTTCTTCACTTTGCTTCTGTGTTCGGCCTCACAAAACCTACTCCTCAGACTGCTGATGCAGGGCTCTAACCCCTGGTTCTAATGCTGCCTGATTCAACAACTGATTTTCATTCAAATAAACTCTGCTATATGTAATTTGTCTAAAGTTTTTCTTATCACTTACACCTTTATAACAAAACACTACTTCATATTCCAAGAAGCAGATTAAATCCTGAGGCAAATATAAAAGAATCCATCAACCCTTTTAGAAAAAGTATTATTATTATTATTCTGAAAAACTAATTAATATTTACAATGATATAGCCTAAAGATGTTACATCTATGATAGAGATTAAAAGACTTGTCCTGAATAGAATTGTGAAGATTGTTTGTTCTTGTTATAGATGTACTTAGCAGTACTGAGTTGTACTTTAAAATGTCTAAGACAGTAAATTTTATGTTATGTATATTTTATTCCAATTGTAAAAAGAAAAAATAAGTAACAGACATTAGAAAATACAGTGGAATGATAACAGTTCAGGGAACAGCAATTGGTTACATTATAATAAATCTGATATAAATTTAAATTTCAAAACTTAAGTACCTATCCTAAAGCAATGATATTACATTTGTAAAAACCTTAAAATTAGGTACTGTGGGAAATTGTGAGTGTAATAAGAGAGTTGCCTAGGAGAGCAAATTCTGTAAAATAAAACATAGCCTGCATCTAGAAGACATTAAATTCCAGGTTGATAAATAAACATTTACAAGACTCTACACCTTAAAATTCTTGGGTTTTGCTGTTTATTGGGTTTTGCTGTTTAAATGCTGTAAATTTTATGCATGCATATTTTGTATTATGCTATCTATTCCCAGATTCTTGTATCTTCTCTCTCTTAACCTGTAACTTCCTTCTCTCTCCTACTGCTCTTTCTGAAAATCCTTGTAAGTAGTTATAGCTCTTTTTGTCATAAGTTTGTTGGGTTTCAGTTGAGCCTCAATTTTTAAGGAAACATCGCTGCTCAAATATTTATGCTGGTTTAAAATGTCTTAGCAGCTAGTATATGAACAAAAATTTTATACTGAACATCAGAAAAAATCAGAGTATTGTGTGTGGTAAAAAAAAAAATAGTTTCTATCATAGAGACCCTCTAGGAAAATGGAAGCCATGATGCTCCCTGCATATACGAACATGAAAACGTTAAGCATGAATACGATAGAATTTCACAGGGTGCAGTGAAGGAGGATGTGTGACAGATTTAGAAAGAGAAGAATCAAATGTCAGCCTTTTCCCTTTGTCCCTGGAGAGGGTTAACCAGTCCTCCTAAATAGTCCAAGGGGCACTAAGGGGAGCACCAACACAGAGTTACAGGGGAAGGCTAACCACCAAAACCTCCACCACCATGTTGATGGTTAAGGAGTGGAGGCTTTCACTATTTGTTGATTTTGAAGCAATAGAAACAATTAAATTGTAAGTGCTTATAGCCATCCATTTACATACCCCTATTTCCAGTCTTCTAAGGAATATAGCATCATTGGTATGCCTTTTATGTCTGAGGTGACTGATGCAAATAGGAAAAGCAAACCATACCCTGGTCACTCCACAGATGGCCAATTTGAATGTCTGAGGAGGTGGACCGCTAACTAACTGCTTTGGACCTGAGAGTGAAAAGTATCAGATAAGAAGAAAGGCTAGGGTCACCGGGTCTTTTGGTTTGTCAAAGCAACTGAGAAATCTCAATTTTAACATGAAATAGCCTGACTTTCAAATATTTTCAACTAATGCAAATTTTTCAACACAGTATGAAGGCCAAACTCCAAACACCCCTGGGGTATTCTCAGACTGTATGTCATCTAGTTATGACCTCAGCTTAACCAGAGGCTGAGCTGAGGGAGGTGGGGCTGGCAGAGAGAGCAGGAGGGACAAGACAGAGATTTTAGATTCCTGTTAAATGGAGTGGGGATTTGGAAAGAAAGAGATGCTAAAGGGGAAGTTCTAGGGTTGTTTTCTGTGTGAAGGGTGATGTAACTCCTTTTGTAAATCAAAACACCCTCAGTGCTTGAAAAATTGGATTTGTATAGTTTTTATGCAATAACATGATAATACTGATTTAATGTTAGAGGGAAATAGCCCAGCCATGTGGATGTTTACATTTACAAATGGTAAATATTCACAGTCAGGTTTTTATGAAAAGTTCGTATTGAATTTCATGTCACAGTTTATGATAAAACGATCACTCTTGGGGAATTAGTAACACCATCACAAGAACTATTCAAATACAGTATAAAGATGCAATATTTGCCAGAATGTTACTATTTCTAGTGAGGAGATGAACCCAATATAGAGGCTAAGTACTAAAAGATAGACTGAAATGCTTCCAAGGTAGCTATGAAGGCCAAATTCCAAATACCCTGGTCTCCAGACACAGATGGGCATGTGCTCACATGTATTTGCTTGCTGTATAATGGATGCTAAGGGTTGAATTGTGTACCCCCTCACCAATTCTATGTTATAGCTCTGATTCCTAATGTAAAGGTATTTGGAAGATGATTCATTTAAAAGAGGTTATGAATATGGTGTTTTTATGAATAGGTTGTGTCCCTATCAGATGAGACACAAGAGAGCTCTTCCTTTTTCTTTCCCTGTCAGATGAAGACATCTGAAAACCAGAAAGAGGGGCATCATCGGAACCTAACTGTGTTGATATCCTGGTCTTAGGCTTCTAAAACTGGGAGAAATAAATGCATGTTGTTTTAGCCATCCAACTATGGCATTTTGTTACAGTAGCCCTAGCTAAGACATACCAATACTCTAAATTTGGAGCACATCACTAAGAAACTATCTTAAATCCTTAATAAAAACATTGTTACATTAAGTCTACAATCTAGTCCATACAAAGGACAGAAATCTATATTATCTAATCAATGTAATGTAAATTTAAAAATAAGTTCTTAAATAGAATGTCATCATGAAAGACTCTGCTGTGGAGAATACTGCCTCCCAAATTTGTTTGTTGAAATCTAATACCCAATGTGATGAGATTTGGAGAGGAGGCTTTGTGGAAATAATTAGTCATAGGGGTTGAGAATTCAAGAATAGTAGTGCCTTTAGGAAAAGTCCAGGGAGCTAAATCTCCCTGCACCGTGCCATGTGAGGACACAAGGTCAAGATGGCATCTGCAAATCAGAAGACTGCCTTACCCAGACACTGCAGCTGCTAGAGTCCTGAACTTGGACTTTCTGGTCTCCAGAACTGTGACAGCTAAGTTTTTTTAGCCAGCGAGTCAATGGCATTCTATTACAGCAACCTGAGATGACCAAAACGGATAGCCTTCACCTTGAACACTCTTTTACTTATTTAAATGCACTTTTTAATTTAGTTCTAAATATATCTCCATAATACTATAAATATTACTTATAAAATCTGTACTCCATCTTACCTTAAAATGAGAGATTATAATTTATTTTTAAAGAAAACAGCCTTGAAGTCAGCAAAGTCAAGTATAGTTGACCTTGGAGTCACCTTAGTGACCTTGGAGTCACCTTAGTAGCTACTAAGTCACCTACTAACTATATGATATTAGGTAGCTTATTCAACCAATCAGAGAATGGAATTCCATATATCTGAAATAAGAAAACTACTATGATAGGATTATTTAAAATATTAAAAGAAGATTTTAACATATTTAACACAGTGGAAACCGTAAAATTTATTTTGCCATTTCCTCCTAAAAATGAAGCCATTGTTTAAATCTAACCAAAGTGATTTTTAGAATTGTCCTTAAAATAGTTGCAAATGACCAAGTTTTCCCTAAGGCAACTGATTATTCAAGAAGAGGAACCTAAAGGTCAAGGAAGCTTATCAGAACTTCCAACAGAGCTAGAGGACAAGTGTCCAAATAAAAGTTGGATTCTAAGGCCCACCTAAGCTGAGGCCTCTTAAAACCTGCAAACTTCAGGTCAGAACTGTGAAAAATTATGCACTAAGAGAAAGGATCAACCAAAAGTACATCAGTAACTAAAGTTTAACCAAAGTTCAACTTTGAATTAATCCAAGCCTTGAAACTTGAATAAGGAAATATTAGCTTTCTATCAAACCAGATGACCAGATAAACAAAGCAAACAAAAATCTATGTCCTCTCTGGAGGAAGATATATTATCCTAGACTGCAAATTATTTCTACAACTTTTCACATAAAATATACAACAGTGAATCAGAACTAATCATGCATCTGAAGAATAAAAATAATATGAAAGGAAAGTAAAACAGACAAAAGGCTTAAGAAAGTTACTTGGAAACAGTTTGACTCTTCGTGGTTGGCTTTTAAGCAAGGCATGTGACCTGATCAGTCACTCAGGGCCCACAGCTAGAGAGGGTGCACACTTGATTTAGAACTCTAGTACTAAGTACTACCAACTTGAAAGCCTAACACTTTTGAAGATGGGGCTTGGTGTTCTCATTTCTCCCTGGGTCCCTACAGTTATGTAACTGGGTCTGCTTCCTAGAATCATTAGATGATACCAGAGCAAGGTTTAGAGCTAACTATTCTCCATTAGTGAGGCAAGACCCTGCTAAGTATGCTACCCAATTCTCCCTGAGGAATCATATTTTTCAGCTGGACTGGAGTGAGGAGGCAATGTTCCCAGTCCTTTGGGAGTACCAGGTATTGTTCCCTCTCATATTCCTAAGTGGTTCTTCCTCCTCACTCAGATAGTTCATGTGCACATATGGATCTATATTCTCCTGCATGCTCAAGGGGGAACTCAGAAGATTCCCTGATTTCTCTCTATGTAGCTGTCTCCTCTCCAGAGCCCTCTCTTGAAAACTTAGTCTTCCCAGGACCTCCTTCCCTGCAGCATGGCCTGTACATTCTCTCAAGGTTCTAATCTGTGATAATCACTTGGCAAACCTCACTCACATCTCATCAGTTCCATTGCCTGATGTCCTATGACTTTAAAACAGTTGTCTTCAGTTTGGTGGTTGCTGTTACCATCTCAGATGGAATGACTTATCCATCTGGTGGTTTCCTCTTAGTTTGAAGTACAAGAGTAACAGTACTTCTCTGTAACAACTCCAAAGTTTAAACAATATTAACCAACAGGAAAGTAGATGTATAAATAAGGGTGTGTTTGTATGATAAAATGCTATTACAGAAATAAAAAAAAAAAACAAAGGCCAGCCACATTCAGCAATAAGAATAAATCTCACTGTGTTGAACAAAAGAAACAAAACAAAAAAATAATGCAATAACACATGTCGCATGAGTCAAAACAACAGACAAAACAGAATGTTGTTGGATTCAGGGTGGTGATTATCTTTGAAAAGAAGGGAGGGAGGGTCATGACCTGAGCAGCCATGAAGAAGAGCTCTGCATCTTTGGCAGAGCTTGTGTCCTTGACAGGTGGTAGTTAGGCACTGACCTCGTGATAATTACTGAATGGTGGGTTCCCTTTTCTGTATTTCTTGTCAGTTATAAGATAGATGATATTAAAAATAATATCAGATAGTAAAAGGAAATACATATAACAAATAACATATCACAGAACGCAGCATTTTAACAAGCACATTTGGAAAAATATTTTTGTCAAGAGACATGTAACATCTTTGCTGGAAATATTCGAAAATTCCTGAGACGCAGCTATCTGATGCTTATTAAAGCAGGGCAATTTTTTACATCAGTATGTGTTGTCATTTTACAAGTTATATGTCAAGAAACCTCTTGGTCTGGAGTCACATTTCATCAAATTGTTGCTTTATCTATGGAGATTTTTAAGCATATATTTTTACAACCATTTCCAATAACATATTTAGTAAATGACTAATACCTTGAGTTCTAGATCTTTGATAGGTTGTTTGACATACCCTTTGAAGCTCATGGGCACTGCTAAGAATGCATTTTTCTAGCGAATTCTGCTCAAATGCCCTGATTTATCCTCATCTGGAGCTTATGTGGCAGAGCTGGTGGCTAATAGAAAACATCAGCTCCAACTTTATTTGATTATGAAATCATATGTGATAATGTCAGAACCAATAATTTTTTTAAGATAAGTGTTTGTGCTGACTTCAAAGTAAACCTAAACAAGTGAAGTAGATATGAAGAACAAGAAATTCTAAATTGTTACCCATCATGGATTTCGATATTATCAATTTGCCTGTGTTGTCTCAAGACAGACAGGCAAGACAGACACACATACACACACACACACACACACACACACACACGGAGTTTTCTTTCAAAATCCTCAGCATATAGAAAATCAGGACAAACATTATATTATCAAACTAATTACAGTGCCTAAATTATTTTTGAATTTGATAAGCCAAGATATTTATATTTAGATTTTGCTGGAGGTTCTCAAAAAAGACAACTTGCAGTCCACATTTTTCCTCCCACAGACACAGATGCAGTGGGCTAAAGTTGACCATAGAAGTCAGAAACTGTGCTCTTTGCCCCACCAATTTCTAGCTGTGTCATCTGAATTAAATTTGTAATTGAATTTAATGATTTTTCTTCCTATTTGTGAAATGAGAACCGTCTCACTGAACAGTTATGGATATAAAATAAAATGATGGAAAGAATTTCTATGCCTAAAATCATTTGACTACCACTTATACCAAAGAACCCCCTGCCAGTCATTCTACAGATGTGGAAATTGAGACTGAGAAAAGTAAGTGACCTGTCCAAGGTCACAATTAAATCCCATGCACATGGAGTTTCCTTTCATTTAGTAAACTAACCCCTTCCCTGACATCCCAATGCCGTGGCACACTGGCCAGTGCTGCAAGGACCTCAGTCACTAAGTTCAGTCATTAAGGTATTCTGGGTGGTGGGTGTGAAGGATGCTTTCTGATTAGAAAGCAGAGGTCATTGCAGCAGTTAAATTCAACAATGAAGTTGTATCAATGCAGGCAAATCTGATAATTTTTCATTCAGAGTTTTCACAGTCTTTAATCCCAATTGTTTGAAAAAAAAGAAAGATCTTCTCAGCTGGATTGTAGCACACAATATACTAATTGATTTGATTCTTCAGCAATAACATGTAACATGATTTTTGTAAATAGATGACGAAACTTCTTGCCAGCTTCTGAATTCCTATCAGGGATCAGGTCAACCTGAAGTTCTGCTCTAACTCTCCATCCTGTGATTCTTCTGTAAGGAACTCACATAATCTTCCCCTCACATCCTTCCCCTAATTTCATAGATAACAAGTATCTTGCAGTAACACACTCAAAAAGATAGGACCACTGTGTGAAATAAAACAAAATGTGCTGTATAAATTTAAGCTGCTCTGAGGTGGGGAAAAATCTATTTGTTTGGATTATAAAAGATCTTGTTGAGCAAGCAATTCTGTAATATGGGTAATAGGAAGTTAAAATAAGGGTAACAAAAGAAAGTCTTTAACTTCATAGTACTTATAATCCCATTGTAGAAACAATATGTATGTCCATTAAATACCCATAACAGGCATTTAATGATTAAAACCAAAATTGCTTAGAATAAGAACTTAAGAAATTCTGAGAAATGGTACTGGCACTGGATTTTGAATAATAGGAAAGATGTCCACAGTGAAAAGGAAAGAAGAAACACTCTAAGGAACACTGCAAGCAAAGGCTGGGAAGCTGGAGTCCCATGTACTTCTTTGAGCTGTCAGGGGAGCTGTAGAGGAGAGAGGAAAACTAAATTCTTCTGGTTGAGCAATCAGACAATCTTCAGGTAATGGAAAATAATCGAAAAAGTTTTACAACCACATTGTAGACATGTATCAGTGACCTACGCTCCACATACACACCATTCCAAAATTGCACTTTCTAACAAAAAGTCTTTTCTATTATGATTCTGACACTAACTAAACTGCATTCAAGATGATGATGAATACATGATCCTTTAACACCAAATCAGGAAGTAGAGTCATAAGACAGATGGTCATTCTCTCTGTACCCACACTCCCATATGCTCTCTGCAAACACAGATGATACACACCCATGAAGCCTGTTGCTCTGAGTAGGTGTTGATCCCTAAAATACCTGAAGAACATGCCATCTGAATGGCTTGGAACATGTTTCATTCTTGGTGAAGGAGAAACATTTCTTGGTGTCTTCCCAGGTACGCCAGCAATATCCCCAATTGTTCTGCATTTTAAATGGTGAAGACAGAGCATTTCTTTCAGAAACTCCTGAGTGCTCACCAAGTTTATGACTGTCATCATTTAGGAACAGAAATTTCTGAATATAGCAGCCTTGCCTCAAAATATCAAAACCATCTTGGGGGCAACCAAAATAAATTTGGTTTTTCTTTTTCTCAAGAGCATGTGAGGGCTGGGGATATAGCTCAGTTAATAGAGTGCTTGCCTTACATGCATTAGGCAATCCCAGGCACCAAAAAAATAAAAATAAAAAAATATACACACACACACACACACACACACACACATATTTATAAGTGCAGGCGCGTGTGTGTATGCGCTACATATTTACAGAAAAAGAATAAAAGTAAGAATTTTCTCTTTTTCTTTTTCACTCTCTCAAATAAAATATTCAGTGAAAAACTGCCTAAGGCACAGTAATTGAAAATATATTTGAATAGAAAATGCAACTTAAAATTAAATCTATGCAGGTATTGACAACCCCAAAAACATTTGAAAATTTCAAAACAAATGGAAGCCTTCATTATCATTAACATCATCCTCATTATTACCTTCAATGAGCTATTTTTAGTTTAATAAGCACGTCTCAGTGATGGTATTTTGATTTGAAGCATTTCTTAAAATACATTTTTTATTAAAAAATCACCAGAGATAAGGATTGTAAGACTATGCAGTTATTCATTTTAGCACATATATTCATGGTGGGGAGGGGAGAACATGATGAAGAAAAAAGCAGTTATCTGCTTGATTAAAGATTTTATGGATCCAGATGCAGGCCTAGATTTCCTAAGGGACAGCTTTAGGCCACTGACTACATTTTTCTCCGCCCATCTGATATCTCCAAATTATAGGCCAATTGATGCAGTTTTAGGAACAAAGCAATACTTAATACATATATATTTTAATTATTAATTAGGAAACTGCAGCATCACAAGAAAACTTACATTCAAGTTATTGCCTATATTCCAAATAAAATAGTTTGAAGCAATTTCTCAAGACCACAACTTCCTGTGTCAGCCCAAACCACTGTAATTCACACTTTCCTGAAGGCAATCATCAACCACAAAGCAGATGCCTAAAAAGTAGGGATGGCTATTTTATTGGGGGCCAAGACCTTGGCTCATATGCTGCAATTGGTTTTAATGGGCTTTAAAATAATTTTCTCTAGGACACCTCAGAGACATTAAACTAGATAATAGTGACAGCTGGAAGCCAATTTTTAGAAATTTCAAGGCACAAGTGAAGGAAAATTAAAGACAAAAAAATTGATGTGAAAAAACTTAGAAATTACTCCATATGTATGATCTCTAGATGGAGTTAGAAGAAACAATTTTACCCAGCATAATAATGATTGGAATTTTCCCAGAGACCATGAATCTATATGCACTCTATATAATTTGCTGAATTATTTGTGTGCATACAAATGGCATTGTTTTATATATTATATATATTTCCAGACAACATAAATGAGCAATGTAGAATTTTAAGCTCTTTCCCAAGATTTCTACCTGCTAGAATGTGCACCCTTTATAGCCTTCTCCTCTTAAGTTGGGTGATGTGATCATGATGGATGCCATTCTTGTACTAATGCTATAACATATGGCAAAGGTAAAGAAATTTTGCAGATTGTTTTCAAACTAATTGGAGTTAATCAAAAGAGTGATTATCCTGGGTAGGCTTGACCTAACCAAGTGAGCCCTTTACTAGCATTTCTTAAAAGGGAAATTCAAAGAGAAAAAAATCTCCTGCTGCCTTTGAAGTAATATATTGCATGTGGCCGGGGTCAGCCGGAAGTATCCAGTGGGGGTGAAAATGGCCCCAAGTGGACACCCTGCAGGAAAGCAGGGACCTGTACTGCAACCTCAAGGAAATAAATTGTCCTGCAACTCCAAGGAAATGAATTCTTTCAGCAATTAATGGGTTGGGAAGAGGATTGAGAGCTCCAGGTTGGCAGGCAGCCTGAGTGACTCCTTAATTTCAAACTCACAGCATCTCAAGGAGAGAACCTAGCTATACCATATCCACACCTCTGATCTACAGAAGCATAGATAATGTTATTTTAAGCTGCAGAGTCTGTGGTTGTTATTTAGCACAGAAAAGTAACACAGTGGAAGTGCATTGGATAACTAGTATTTTTCCCCCCTTCCCTATCTATTATCACCTTTTTTTACTTGTTCAGAAATGTCTTATTTTCTTGAGCAACCTAGTCCTTGCAAACTTCAACCATGTACTTCTTTTAGATATTTTTATTCACAGGTTCTCCTCCCACTGACTCCAGGAATGGGCTTATGACTATCCAACCTAATCACATTGAACTGCCATGCTGAGTAGTCCAGATACAAACATGTGGCCCAAACAAGACCAAGAGAATTCCCCTGCAGGATGGCACTTACACTAGCCAATAAGATAATATGAAACCAACAAGTGGAGAGAAGCAGAGGAAAAACATGGGAGGGAAAAGGGAGCCCTGACAGCAACCAAATTGCCCATTCTCTCCTTGGAGCCAGCCTTGTTGCCCCACAATCTTACCCATTACTGTGCTTCCATAGTTAAATTTTACTGGGTTTTGGTAGCCAAGATTACTGAGTAGGGTTTTTTTGTACCAAGAGTGCTGATTCATTATATCTCACTTGCACCCCAAATTTTCCAACATGACATCCATCATTTATGGTCTTGTTAAAGAAATTTTACCTGGAGAAAGTAAATTTTTATACCCAAAATTAATAATATGCTATTTTGTCTTACTAAGAGGAGAGTAGAAATGGCAATCAAATCATAAATGAAAGAATTAAGACACTGATAGATGTTCAAGAGGGATTTTTTTTTCTCCACATAAACTTTTTTTTTTAAGAAAATCATTGCTTTGAGTAAAAATTTAAAATTTCTCAAATTGATAATGTCATGATGTCCCAGAATGGAAAACTTCTCATTGTGCCCTCTGGAATGGAGGTCAATATAGAAAAGGACAACCAAGGTGGAGACTCCATTTAGGCAACTCCCAAGAAAAAAAAAATGTTGTGGAATCATTTCAGAATAGTGTGCTGAGTCCTTGTGACAGCCTGCATTTGAGGATTCTTTGACCCTCTGGAGTTTAGCACTTCTAGTTTAGCTAGTTTATCTGCAGGACATACTCATCTATAATCTTAGCTCTAAATCTGCATTGTAACAATAAAGCTAGGCTGCTCAGTTTGTGATGGTTTCACTGGAGTCCTGGAAAACCCCAGAAACTGTTAGAACACACGTGTTCTTTATGCACAGCTAAGGCAAACAGAGAAGTCCAACCTTTATGCAAAGGCAGATCAGCTACTGCATTCCATTTCAACTCAGTGATACAATTGCACATTTCAATAATACACTTCTTCCCATCTCTGTCCCCTACCCCCTGCACTAAAATTTAGAAAGTAAATTATGCTTTTCTCCTGTGGATTCACAGGAATAGGTTATAGAAATTAAGAACTATGAATGACTTTCCCTATGGAAAATAAAGTGAGTGGGCTATTATCACTTCCTCCAAACCTTCCTGAATAAGATCCATCTGAAAGGGTATCATCCCAAATTCAGATGCTGATCCCCAGGCATCCAGTAGTGATTTGTTCTATTTAAGTGGCAAAAAATGTTGATCTAAGTGGAGAGCACAATATTATGACTAAATACAATCATTCAATTTAATTCTTATTCATTAAAGGAAAATTGTTAACTAAGTAATGTGAGGAAAAGAAAAAGCATGAAATATGGTCTTGCCTACAAACATAATATAATTAGGATGCAGGGGAAACCTAATACAGAATTCCTACGGAACAATGAAAAATTATATATAATTAGCTTCACAGAAGAGCTATACTTAATATTCTTGAATGAATGCTAACAATATATATTTTATAATTTTTAATTCTTCTAGTTTTAAATGTCTTGATCTGTAAGACATGGAAAATAACCTGCCCAAAGTGAGGATTAAATAGGATCAAGTAGAAAAATCAGATACTCACTACATAGTACTATTAATGCTCTTTACTTTTTAAATATAATATACTGTTGTGCTATTCCCCCAAGCAAAGCAACCTCATGTGAAAGATCTAAATCTGTTAAATTATTGTTCAGTAATATGAAATATCAATCTGGCAGTGTATATTGATAGAAATAAGACACAAATTTAGGAGCTGAAATGAAGTTGAGACATTTCCTCTGAAAGAAACTCAAAAAAGAGTGTAAACTGATTCCTGTTTCAGGGCTGAAATAACCTGAAAGAAGTCAATTAATTAATCAGAAACAGACTAACCAGAGTATTATTAAAACAAGTCTGGTGTTCCATAAATACATCTTGTAAAGAGAATCCAATCAACAAGAATGAGAAAAAAAGACCCATATGCATGAGAGCCTTAGGAGAAGGGCCTACCTGAATTTCAGTCCTGGCAAACAGCAAACCAGGAGGTACGGCGGGTCGTCACTTGATCTCCTAAATTCCCCCAAAGAAACACAGGAGCTAAGAAAACAGTATGTTTTCTTGGCAAGCAAGGTGTTAGAAGAAACAGCCCAGTGTACCTTCTGAAGGAATTGCTAAACCTAAGACACTGCTTTATAAAAATTCTGGCACCATCACTAAAGGAAGGCAAGATGGCAAGAGCGATGTTTACCTCCGCCACTGAGGAGAGCAAGCCAGCCTTTGATTTATGCATGCAAAGATGCATATGCAAAAAGAAGCTGGAAGTTAATCAAGAGGTCACCATTGAATTCTGATCATTATTTTATGCTCAAGGAAGCAGAATTCTATAAGATGCGTGTTTATGTCAAATGTGCTGTCATTTCAGAGGTTTGTCTTTGTGAAATTTTGTTAGATTGCAAGATTTATTTTTAACAATGGTGGTTCTTACTCCATCTGAACTACATATCAAAGGTACAGACTGAAACTATGAATCTTCCTCTTGTTATCCTTATAGAAAGAAATTAGAACCTTTGACTGAAACTTCTGGAAAGATACAAGAACCAGCATTACTAGACATTATGTTTGCATGAAACAAGGTTTTGAAAATATGAATCTGCTGGTATTGCATGATAAAATTCCTTAATTCAGGAGAAGTCAGCATTATTTACGTATTTTTTCCATGAAAGTAAACAAAAAATGAAAGAAATTAAATAGCACAGGTACCCTACCAACCATCACATCTAGCAGGTATGTACCACATCCTAAAATCAGTGTGAGAGAGAAAATTATATATAATATATATCATATATATAATTATGCAATTATATATATATATAATCTTCTGTTATCATAGTCTTTTTCATTTCCAACACTCCTATATGCATGTGTACTTTACTAAATTAAATGTGATTTAAATATTTAAAGATATATATACATACACACACACAAACATACATACCCTATTTTAACTCAGCATAACTTAAACACAGCCACTTGTTCCCACTAAAAAGGAACATCACTGTATACATTATATATTTATAGGTGCAAGGGACTGCCACAGGGTTGTATATTTTTAAAGCATCTATTCTGTATTCTATGAACATCTACAAGGTTTTTCAAGTTTAATTTTGATGCTATGCAGCTGTAACCTTACCTACAGCAGTGCCTAACCTCTACCACCGAGGCTTCCACTATACTTGTTAGTATATGTAGGAGATAAGCTTTGTGTGAACACCAGAAGACTGAAAGCAGAGAAACAGCTCAATTCTGATTCTTTTTGTAATCAGAGAATCTGGAGGGTCCCTGAAGGGATAGAAGTAACCAGAATTCTAATATCAACTTTTGGAAAAATAATGTTTAAAAGAGTGAAAAGTGCTTTATCAAAAGGTTTCAAAGAATACTCATGTCATTGCCAAAATCAGATAAATAGAAGAGATAAGGCAGCTTTTAATAAGATTAACAGGTCAGAAAGAGGCAGGTATAAAAAGTGTAGGACCTGCCTCAGTAGTGAAAGAAGTTGACCAAATCAGAGTAGTTCATGAAAGTCAGATTGACCCAAGTGATGGAAACCATCTATGGAAATGTCTGCGAATAAAAACCATGAGAACAGCTGCTGGGGGATCAGGAGGCTGATCACACAGAGAAAGGAGATCCGGTATTATTGGGGAAAGAGAATGTAGAAGCCCAGACCTTCCTTTCCTCTTTGGGTGGGTACCAAAAGATACATTAGAAAGTGATGACGTGAGGTCTAAGAAAGATAAAAATGAGATGCCTAATGGAAGACATTCCAGGGCATAGAATGTACCCAGCAACCACAAGTCAATTATAAAGACAGTGAGGCAAAGGGAATGAGCCACCTATTCTATACATTAAAATAAAAAGAGCAATGTGTAAACACTTGATTCATAAAAAATAAGTAAATAAACACTACAGAGTATGCTTGCTTATCTCATGTACCCAATTTGTAATCCAAGAGACTCAGGTTGGAATGATGATAGGGTGAAGCAATGGAAGGAAAGGTAAGAAAACCAAGCTCAAGTTAGGTCAAGAAGGATCGTTCCGCAGATAGTTCTGTACAGACCTTGTAGTTGCCCAGTCCTTTGCCCTAGGCATATTAGAGCTTGCCTCTACAAGGAATGGAGATAGCCCAGGAATCTTACCATTGATACTTTTTGAGCTAAACTTTCAACTCCAAACTAGCCAGTGGCTACATATTCTCAAATCAGAGAGATACAAAGACCTACAGAATACCTTTATTCCTTAATAAATTTTTAGATGAAATAATAGACAAATACATGCCAAAGAAGTCATTAAATTTCCTTGATCTGGTTAGAATATTTAGAGCATCAGTTAACCTAGTAAAAAGACAAATGTGTGAAGTACTAAAATCAAAAAAACATAGATTTTAATCCCAGCTTCTCTACTTAATAGACCTGTGGCTTCTGTGATTTCTGCAGAGTCAATGAACTCCGCTTTCTTTCCTTTTTAGTCAGGGAAAAAATTAACTGGCTTGAGGCTTTGTTGAGACTATGAAATGAGATAACACATGTAAATACTTGGGTCATTATCTTCCAAATGATAAGCATTCAATAGAGGGAAATATAATTATTATCCACAGACAAACTTTAACCGTTCTCAAGTTTTGGTGACCACAGAGCTCATTAAGTACTGCAAATCTATCATGGTACAGCATCATTTGTTTATTAGACACTTACATTGTAAAATGTTCTAAGCTAGTATGAGCAAAGCAACATTGATGTCTACAACTTTACTATAACCATGCACTTGAGCCCTAAGTAAAGATAAGCAAACATGTAAATGAAGTGTTATGATCCCATAGGGGGAAAATAGCAAGTGATAAATTGAGTTTTCAAGGACTTGTTTACTTTCAAATAACAAAAGATACAAGCTACAATATTTAAATAACTAAAAAATGAAATCATTCAATCATTAGATATCACACTGGATGCTGTTTGACAAAATCCAAGGACATATTTTCAAGTTATAAATATTAATAAGCCAAGTTTGACTTCAAATTTTAACATAATTGAATCAGCCAGATGTTCTGCCATTTATTTCTGTTATTTTTTATTTCTGCACAGGTATTCATTCTACCATAAAAATGCCTACAAAAATTGTGAAAATATCCCTGGAAACAGGAAAATATAAACATAAGGAACACAGTGTGATTTTTTTCATCTTTTATTGGCTTGTACCTATTAGGACTGTTTTAGAAGTCCCATCCTGATGTCTCTATTCAATCTTGATGAGGGATGTGAAACAGTAAGTCAGATGAAGGACCACCTAAAGGTTCCAATGATACTTGGTCTCCACTTGTGTGCTGCCCTTGCCTCTCCTCAGCCATAGATGATCACCAGCTCTTGGTTAAATATCATGTCCACACACACACATCTGCACACAGCTGAAGCAGGGACTGTCACCATATAGCTGTTATTTGTGAAAATGCAATATGGATTTCAGAACTTGGAGTCAAAAGATACAATAATTACCCATGAGGCATGCTTCCTGTGTGTTTCCTCTCTTTTTCAATTTTCTGTACCTGACTATGCGGCTTCGGTGTGTTTTACCTTCCTAAACATTGTCCTATCTCAGTCTCTTTATTCAGAGGAACTTGAGATAAGAATTAAGACCATGACAGATGTTGGAAAGCAGAGACCACAAGATAAAGAGTGGAACAAGAAGTGGGCTGAGGAACGTCTGTTCCTTAAATGATTTCACCAGAAACTAGTTCATATTATATACAGGAACTTGTTACATGAAGAATGGATATTTCACTTAATCATGTTGGTAACATAGTAAAATATGTATTTTTATTCCCCATTAATAAATAGGAAAACTGATGTTGAACTAGAAGGAGTAAATTGTTACATAGCAAAAAACCAGCAAACTGGAATGAGAACTAACTCCAATCTGGATGCAAGGAGTTCATTCTTGTCATTTTTCCACACTTACCTCTGTCTACTTATGCATAGTTTCTCCTGTATCTTTGTCTTAACATTGGTTCCTCCTATTTCCCTTATTTCTCCCTTACAATAATCAGAGCATCATGAAAAATGTTAAAACATATGCTGAAATTATTGAGTAACATATTATGTTCTTGGTTTTCATTTTTGAAAGAGATTGGGAGCATGGAGAAAAATGGTAAATGTGTTGCTTTTATAAAAAAGAGCAATTCTTATATTTTCCCCCTTTGCAGGTCAGGTCAATGAGACAAAAAAGTAATAATTTTCTGTCCTTCCCTATACCATAAAAGAATATCTCCTATTTTATCACTACTAGGCAAATAAAAATCAAAGTTCCTCATATGTTTGAATGTGTATACTTAAGTAGCTTACGGTATAAAAGGAAATACAACAGATGTAGGAACAGAAAAGATGAAGCCAGTTTTAGCTAATTATACTTGTTAAACTAACATTTATTTTAAGCCTGTTCTGCTGCAATTGTCATGGATCACCCAGAATGAGAGAGAGGAAGGAAAAAGGGATTAAGGGACATGAGAAGAAGAAAGACAGCAAATAATAGACTTTAGGTCAGATGAGGATTTGGGGGAAATGGGAAGGAGAATAGACCAGATCCAAATGAAATAGTACTTTAGAGAAGAAGGATTAATTTTGTTTTGTTTTGTTTTGTTTTGTTTTGTTTTGTTTTGTTGAGGTATAGCTTAGTGGTTGAGCATTGGCTTAGCATGTACATGGGTTCAATCCTCACTACTGGGGAAGAGAGAGAGAGAGAGAGAGAAAGAGAGAGAAGGAATTTTATTTTCCCCAAAAAACGTTGTTAGGAAGAGAAACAGAATCCTAAAAAAAAAATAGAGTCATTATCTCCCCCACCTCATGAAATCCATTTCTGTGAGTACATCCTCCCTTTATCTTTTGTTCTTGGGTACTAATATTTGGACACCCCAGCTGGACTTCAGGTGTCTGGTTCCCTTCTGCTTCCTCCACTTCCCACAGATGAGAAATCTGCACAGCCATGAAATGCTCAGTGGCAATGGGCACATCCCAGCTTGTAAATCTCCCCATCATGTCTTTCTTCAAGACTGAATTAGGAACTTTCCAGAAGTTTCCCTTGATGAGACACACCCTACTCTAATGTGTCTTCCCTCATACCCCCACATTCATATATTCTGTTTGTATTAGATAGCTTAAGATGTTTTAATATAACTTCATCAGACCACAAAGACATTTAGAGTGGAATTTAAATTCTTTTCTGATGATCTTTCTTATTCTAATTGAGATAAGATTTAGGACCTCTCTAAGGCTAGGCAATTTGTCAAAAGTCACACAGCTAATTAAAGATAAATCTAAGCCACCTGAACCCCATTCCCAGACTTTCTACTACATAACATTGTTTGATTCACTTATTTCTTCTGAAAAAAAAAAATAGTGGTTATCCTATATTCTGAAGTTTAGAAAATAACATTTAGTCATTTATTAACCTTATATTTAAATAGTTATGTTTAATAGTCTTACATTTAAATAGAATACAGTTATAAAATATCTTATGTTAAAATTTCATATTTTAGGTATAAAAATATTTTCAAAATTTTGAGAATCCTGACATACCCAAAGTTCAAAATTCAAGTAACACTATTTCCTCCAGAGTCCTAAGAGAGGAAAATATTGAGTATATGTATTGTCTTGCCTAAACTATTATACACACAAAATGATATGATGGAAAATGTTTTGCCCTCCCCAATCTGAAACAATTCTAAACTAAAATATTCCTTTCCTTGACTGAACAGAATGATTCCACTCTCAGTTCTTCAAGAACAGTAGCAATGGCTACCAAAATCTATAGAGCACCTTCTGTAGATTGAGAGAAGATATGTGGAGAAAATAGATGCACCATTTTATACTTAATATAAAATGAAAAGAGGTGGCTTTGAGGCATATTAGGGTACCCCGAGGGCCACAGCCCTATCAGTAAATTGTTCAACCTATGAGGATTTGGGGAAAGGGGCATCGTGAAGGGTTTGCCCCAGGGAAATCATAAAGGATAAATAAGAGTTGGCAAGAAAAGTAGGAAGGAAATTCCAGACCAATCAATGGCAGAGTACTAAGAAAATATGCTGTGTGCAGGAACATAAGTAATTTGAAGTCACCACGGTACAACGTGTAATATGAAGGGCAGTGGGCAAGAGTCTTAAGGCAGTCTTTCCTTAGTACAGGAGAACTACCTGGAATTCATTGCTCGGCCACCTTATAATTTTTGAGGAGATTTGTTTACATTCTCACAGACTTTCATTTATCACCACTGTCGCCTTTTATACAGACTTAAAGTTAGCATAAAAGACATGGACCATGCTCTAGTGTTCTTTCAAAGAAAGTCATTGTTAAGATGAGTACAATATATGTTTAACTAAAACCTTGGAAAAATAGGAAGAAGATACAGGGAAGATTCCTAAGGGCACAGGTGATTTCTTACACATCTCTGATATGGAGAAATAAATTTCAGTTTAATAAATAATTGATCCTTCATTTTTGTCATTTACAGATTAATAGTAGCAAAGCCTTCCTTTTTTGGTTGATTCCTTATAAACAAATCACAGCCAAAGCTTTTGAAAACCACAGAAATCCCAGAAAGTTCTGAGGCAGCCAGGGAACACTGGAACCCTCTGCTCTGGATCCCCTACCGGAACTAATGACTATTTGTGCTTTCTCTAAACTGTAGGTGAATGAATCCAAGTCAAACAACTATACAGCAAGTGCCTGAACTAGAGCTGTCTACAATTTCCTTTCATTCAAATAGGACTTCTCCATTCAAATTCTCTGGGCATTTCACACATGCAATCTCAACTACATAAGGCATTTGCTTTTTGGCTCTGGTGAGAAATGTGCTGTGCTCTTGGCATGCTGGAATACTATATAAAATTCTCTTCAAAAAGCCAACTTTTTCTAAGCTCATTGATTTACCCCAATCAGCATCCAACTTTTGAGCAACCGTGTCTGTTCAGGGCTGAGCTAAGTACAGAGGGAGACACCAATAAAAGAACAAATTCCAGCACTTACTCTCACCAGGTTTATGATCAAATTGGGAGAGACAAGACTAGCATGCATGCCACAACTAGGAAACAATTTGAGACAGTATATAATTAAGTGCTGAATGTAATACTGACTGTGAGTACAGGTTTCTTCACTAATTACCAATTGCTTTAAGGAATTAATACTTAACTTTAGGGATTCCAATCACAGTTTCTTCTAAAAGCATTAATTCTTATAACTAGCAATTCAATTCGTTTCAAAGAGTTACAAAAACAGCCTGGTTTAGCAAATCATCAGCATTGTTCTCAGAAATGTTTTTCCCATTAAGCAATTAATTTAAATCCTGATTGTCCTGACCTCCAGGGCCTTTGTGGGGCGCTTGCTCCTCAGACATAATTTAATTTTTCAAATGAATTTTTGGCTGGTGCAGGATTCAGAGCCTGAGGGGAAGGAATCTGCTGTCTACCTAGGAGCTGGGGAAGAGGAAAACCGTGGGTCTGTAGCAAGCCAAGTTTCCCCTCTGGCTAGGAAAACAAACTTCAGTACTAGACTTCTTTCCTTCTCCCTGTCTTCCTTTTCTTTCCCTCTTCCCATCTCTCCTCCTTTGATTCACCTCTTTCTGGCTTCTTCTGCTTTTGTTTCAGTCTGCTCAGTAGCATCTACAGAGAAAGCCTCCTCCCTCAGAGAAAAGGAGCCTCCAGACCCTGGTCTTTTTGTTCCTTTGTTTATGTTTGGTGCTAGGGATTGAACCCAGAGCCTAGACATGTAAACTCCACCACTGAGCTACATTCCCTGCTCTGATCTTTGCTGCCTCCCTTGCCAGTACCCTGGGGACTAACCTAGAATGGACTTTTATGTCCACAAGAGAACACATACAGTCCATCTTTGGAATCTTTAGCCAGCTTTCAATCAGCCAGTAGGTATGCTAGGAGGATATTGCAAATATATTTTTTCAAATATTCTCTCACATAGAGGCTTCACCAGCTTCCCATGACTTTGTCTCAGCTCCCCTGAGCATCTTCCTGGATTTGTTCAACCTGGGGCAGCGTGAAGGCCTCCAGCAGGTGACCACAGATATATACAACCATGTCCAAACCTGATTCTTTTTTCCACTTTCACCAAGAAATAATTGGCCACTGTCATAGGTGACATGACACTTTTTTCCTCCTGAGGATAATAAATGTGAGAGGCCAAGTGCAAGTTTTACTTCACTGTTTTAGTCAGTTTTTTGTTTTGTTTTGTTTTTGTTTTTTTGCTGCTATAACTAAAAGGACCCAACCAGAACAATTTTAGAGGAGAAAAAGTATATTTGAGGGCTCATGATTTCAGAGGTATTAGTCCATAGAAGGCTGGCTCCATTCCTCAGGATCCAAGATGAGGCCAAATATAATGACAGAAGAGCATGGTAGAAGGAAGCAGCTCACATGATGATCAGAAAGCAAAGAGAGAGACTCCACTCGCCAGATACAAATATATACTCCAAAGCCAAACCCCCCAATGCCCCACCTCCTCCAGCCATATCCCACCTGCCTTCATTTACCGCTCAATTAATCCCATCAGATGAATGGGTTAAGTCTCTCATAACCCAATCATTTGTCCTCTGAACCTTTTTGCATTGTCTAATGTGAGCTTTTGAGGGACACCTCACATCCAAACCAAAACATTCACTTCTTTGAGCTTTGGTTTTATTCTCTGTAAAAAAAAAAAAAAAAAAAAAAAAAAAGTGATATCTACGTAGTGGGTTGTTGTAGGAATGCATATCATGTGGGAAAAGTTTCTGTTTCACGTTTCTCCTCTGTGAAACAGAGAATAACACTATCTCATAGACTACATCTCAGCATTGAATGAATTGAATTATGTAGAACATGCTGTAACTAGCCCTTTTTTATGTCAAGCACCTTACACACAGTTGATACTCTATAAATGTAAGCTTTTTTCTTTCAGCTTATTTAGATCAAGAGAGAGAATGTTCTGCAGCTGTCCATCAGGAAATGTTAGTTCCTGCCATTGAACTCTTTCTTACTCCCTACCTTAATCTTATATTTCCTTTTTCCCTTCTCCTTTCCCTGCATTCTCCCAGCCTGCGATCCTGTTTACACACCTGGCTCCATCTCAGAGGCAGATAATCATGACTGCAATAACCAAGCCAGACCTCAGTCTTGTTCCTGTGTTCAAAAAGACACTGTATAGTTCATCAGTGAGGTGCTATGTTCTGTTATCTGATAAACTTCAGCAAGCTGCACTGAAGGTTTTCTTAATAGATCACTGAACACACTAAATAATTGTCAAAATAGGACCCAAAAAAGGTGCCACTGTCAAAAGCATTTTTGTAAAAAGACTGTGCTCACTAGGCTCTAACACAGGCTGAGAAGTTAGGGGATTTTGATTTGATGGAAATAAAAATATCCAAGAATACTGTAAGAACTTAGAAGGTGAAAGTAGGGATTAATGGATTTGGAAAGCTCTGCTATTATTTCACTTTCTACATGTCAACAAAAAATAAAATTGGGGAAATGACAGAAAAAAGATAGCTTTTTTTCTTAATATACAGTCTTCCTGGGGTATGGAAATGTTTTTTTTATTTGTTTGTTTGTTTGGTTTTTTGGCACTGGGGATTGAACCCAGGGGCACTCAACCACTGAACCACATGCCCAGCCCTATTTTGTATTTTATTTAGAGACAGGATATCACTGAGTTGCTTAGGGCCTCGCTAAGTTGCTGAGGCTGGCTTTGAACTCGAGATCCTCCTGTCTTAGCCTCCCAAGTGCTGGGATTACAGGCATGTGCCACTGCGCCCGACTGGAAATGTTAATAGCATTTCTTCCTTTTATCTTTCTTTCTTTTGAGGCGAGTTCAAAACTGTTTTTGACCCTGCAGCAGATACACAAAAGACTGAGAGAAAAGAATTGAAGCACTCTGCCACAAAAAGTCATCATTTCACGAAGGAAGATAGCAAGAAAGAAATGACAAAATGGAAAACGTTAACAAAATGTCAATAGTAAGTCCTTACCTATCAATGATTACTTGAAACATAGATGGTTTTGGCTGTAAGCACATTCCTGAGTGACTAAACATATGCCAGCAAACTAAAAGTACGATTCCCAATAAGTCTTGTGCCCTTCTATTACTAAAATTTAGAGTAGCAATTTCTTTCCAAAATTAAACTCATCAGGAGCCAAATTACTTAGGTGATAATGATGGCTAATATGTACTCAGTGCTTCCTATTTGGCAGGCACTGTCCAAAACATTTTCCATGCATTACTAATCAGACCAATTTATATGATCTCATTTAATCCTATCACAACCTAATAGGAAGAAAACATTCTTATTTCCATTTTATCAATAAAGACTTTTGCTCAGAGAGTCAACTAACTTGCTCAAGTTCACAGAGCTAAAAGGATGATTTCCTCTAAAGGCAGCTGTGGAGGCAGAGAAGGCAAATCTGAAAGCACTTTGCAGCAAAATTTGGAAGCCATCCAAATGGGTCAAATGTCATAAACAGCAGAAGTTATCTATAATTTAAAAATCAACAGTCATTAATTTTTATGGTTGCAATAGTGGCCTTAGGTTCAACTACCTCCTTATTTTCAAAGTCATATAATTCTGCTCATAGGAGAAAAAAACTGAAAATTCAGAAGATATTTTATTTATTTTGCACTAAATTCCTCCAATTTTGTTTATAAACCAGAAAATCTTTACAACAGACAATCTCAGAATACGGTTCAATCCTTCTTTTCATTTCAGGAAAAAGAAAAAACAAGTGACAAGGCACCTGGCCAGTTTATGCAACAGGTACCATGGCCTTCAAATTCCTCACTGCTTCTGATTATCAAGAAAGTTAATTATTATCAAGTCCCCAGTTCCCAGAAGGAGGTCAAAGATTACCTTGCTCCAAAGACCTGGCCTGGTAAAGAAGGATCCAATGACAGACTTAGTTTAAATTAAATTCTTGATTTCCTAGAATAACACAGAAAACTGTGGGAGATCAGATAAAATTTCCAAGAGAAGTTGCTACAGTAGGCTGGGAAAATGGAGGAGGATGAGAGAAAAGCAGACAGAACAATTTTTTTTATGACCATGAAGAAAAACAGTTCAGTATGGATGATCAACTATTTCCAAGAATCAAATGGTAAGAGTTTGGATGATAAATAAACCAAAGCATTGTTCATGAAGAGTTATTCTAATAAAATGAACAGTTCCCTTGCTGTACTTAGAACCACAAAAACTATCCAGGAAGTGTTTGGAGGAGAAATGCCCATGAGAGATCTGAATGCTTTGAAATCAGTGCCTCCTGATTTCATATCCAGAACCAGTATGGAGCCTAGAATAAGAACAAAATTCAACTGTCCACGTACACAGAGATATGAACAGAGAGAGAGAAAGGAGAAAGAAGGGAGATGAGAAATTAAATAATGAATTTCAAAGACAAGCCAGTTATTAGACTATCTTTTAAGTTTACAGAATCATTTGGAGAATTCACACTCTTGTGTGCATAGGATTTTGGAAACATGGATTTTCCTAAAGCCATCTAGATAGTGAATTGTATTTCCACAAGAATTAAAGTAAAAGTAATCTGAAAGCCTTTAACATTCTCAGAGGACTATTTTGGCTTTGAACATATGGACTAGTATGGATTAATACATTGTAGGTGAATTCTAATTTATAAACCAAATTCATTCCAATGAATTAGAAAAAAATAACTTATGCAGGAAAAATTTTTAATGTGGTTGAACCAAAAAGGAGATAACTTTCATTGAAGTAGACAACATACACATAGTTTTGACTATAAAGAATGAGTCCACAAGTCATGCTCAAAGAAACCTTTTAATTCATGAGTAGAAGTGAATCATAATACTTGAGAATAGCAGACAAAAAGAGATTGCAGATAAAAAAAAAGCCAAAGAAACTTGATTCTTAAGTAACTGTTTTCTGGCAAAAGATCCATAGGGTGAAGATTGGGTTTGCAACAAGGTCAATTGCCTGGACACATGGAAATCATATATAGACCTCTTGATAAAAAGGAAACGCCTCTTTCAAATTGATAACTTCATGTTATCTACTTTTGCAACAGTGATTACATTTGAGTTTTACATTATGGGTGCAATGAAGTTGAAATTTACTGACTGAATAATAGATCAAAGCAAATCAGAAAGTAATTAGTTGATAGAGCAAAGGGCTGCTTATCTGAATGACTTGGTTTATGGAACACAAAGGAACAGGAAACCCTTGACTGTTACAGCTTTTGAAATAAAGAGAAAAAAGTATACAGAAGTACAGTTTATCAGTAGGTTGGAAACCAAGTACATCTATTCTTTCCTCTTGCAAATTAGTTCCTTTTCTTCCTTAGTACTAAACTTTCTAATCTGAGCAGCCATTTCCCTTCATTGCATATGTTTCTCTGGAGGCTGCATATTCATTTTCTGGATATTAGATACCCTATTTACCACAGCCTGCAGCCTGAAGACATTCCTGTGTAGGGTTTTTTCCCCTCCCCTTTCAACACAGAATTTCCTAGTGAAAATTACTAGTAAAGAAAGTGAGTGACAGACCCCAGTTGGGCAGCCAGTGATCACTAAACATTTAGATTTTATATTATTATTATTATTTAGCATATTAAGTGCCCGCTCTATTATCATTCTAGGTGACTTCTCAGGGGGTAGCCAGGCATTCAGCTTCAGGAGGACAGACTTTAATATTAAGTTGAAAATCGTTAACAACAGGTGGAGGGCCTAACGAAAACACATTTAGAAAGTCAACCAGAGGGATTTTTATTTTAATGAAAAAGAATAATGAAAAGCCCTCTGCAGGGAGAACAAATTTGACAAGGTTATTTAAACATATATGTAGGCCTTAATATTTCAAAAGTGTTCTTTTTTTTTTTCCCTAATAATGGAATTTAATCTAATTTGTGAGTTTGGTCCTGAGTTTCAGGGTAGCAACATGATAATCTTATAAAACAAGACTCCTTTACCAAAAAAGAGTCTAGAATGGATTTTAGGACTTTTAAGTTGAATAGGGTCTTAGAGAGGACCTATTTGACATCGTTTCATAGGACAAGTCATTGAAGCTTCAAAACACAAAATGAATTTTCCAAGCCCATGAAACTAGCAAGTAGCAAAGGTAGTTATACTGAGGACAACCACATGAGGAGCGCCCGTTTAGGTAACATCTGTCAGTAACTTTATGTGCTTTATCTGTAATCCTTAAAATCGACTGTAAGCAAGCATTATTGTTGCAAGGGAGACCCTCTGCAGAACCAAAGCAACAGCAGAAATCCACAGCTACCAGTTCTTGCAATCTCACAGGAAAACTTTCAATCGAGTTGCAGAGTAACAAGCAGACATATATTTGAGCGAGAAGTGAGGATTACTGTACAGTATAGGGACTGCACAGACCACCTCCAGGGAGGACAGCATGACTCTTACAGGGTTTGGGGTTTATAAGTGCTGTGGGTTCCTTTCTTCTAGCCTGAGTTTCACATTCCCCCCCCTTCAGTGGTTACTACCCTTTGAATAGCCCTAAGCATATTTCCTTTGTGAGGGTCTATAATGATGTAGGGGTGGGTTTGACCTGATCTTGTAATAATAGTTACCTTAAGGAATTATAATTAACTGTGACTGGGGAGGTTTGGCATTTGAGTTCTCACATTCTAGCTATTTATCAGTTTTGAGAAGATTCCTTGTGATTCCAACTCCTGTGACCTATAGACTCTCTGATGTATATGACTGATGTCTTTTCCTGTAAGTTACTACCCTTCACTGTCCTTCCCCCACCCCCTTGTTCCTGGTTGAACTATCTAACATTATGATTTTCAGTTTATAGATGAAGAAAGGGAAACCCAGAGGAATTGTGTAATTTACCAAAGGACACAGAAGAAAAAAATAAGATGTATTGCAGATGCAGCCTGCATTATGATCCTAGGAGGTACCCTTAACTGCCTATCCTAGCAGGAGACAAAGCTCTCTGTTGCCTTCCACAAGGCCTTCAGCCTTCAGTGCACCAGGTTTCAGCAGATCAGCCAGACTCTATATACCAAACCTGCACTCTCAACTGGCCTATTTCTAGTCAATGATACTTTAATTTAGATCTCCCTGATCTGTTATCTTGACCCTAGTTTCCAATTTAGCCCCTACCTCTCCAGATATTATAGATAACTTGACCCTTACTTGGGGTGACTTCTACCCTTTTCTCCTTCAGATTCAGTTCCTTAGACCCTACCTAAGGGTAGGGCCCTTGGTCCAGAATCTCCTGAGAAGCTGGCCAGTTAGAAATAAATCTGTCCAATTCCAAATTAGGTAGCATGGTGGTGGTGTTGTGTATGTAATAAATGGACAATAACTTGTTAGAAAGGAGGGACTTGGGACAAATCTGATATCCTAGTGACTCAGGTATTAAAATCAATTGTGCCACAAGGTCCTAGGTTCAACATGGGACATTCCTCTAAAACCAACCCTGGAGTGTGGTAAAGCTGCTATCTTAAAGACCATCAACTGATCAGCATCAATCAGACTGAGTTAGATCTAGTTTGGCAGCAGGTATCACCCACAGTTCCAGCAGTAAGAAACTTGGTCAGGTAAGAAGCAGCAGATCTGAGGCAGCCTCACCCCTTCTGTGATTTCCTCATTCTTCTCTGGGTGAGACTTGTAGATTATTAACATGGCTAAGGCCCACTCCCCTGTTTTCTCTTCATATGAGCACCCTCTTAGTGGGAAAAACAATAAATTTGGGAGTTTGCTCCCCTATATCCTGAGCCCATCTTTTACTAACACAAGTAACCTCTTTCAGGCTTATCATTTTATCTCTTTCATACCATTTTATCTCTTAATCTATATACCTCAAAAGATTATTATAAAGAATGAAGGAGAATTCATTTATGGTTGTGTTTCTAACTCTGATGTTCCCTGTAAAATCTGACTACTCTAAACCTTAACCAAATTAGGCCAGCAAGTGCATAGGAATTAGTTTCACATTTCTACTCTATGTGACTTATTTCTGTTTTAGGATAAATCATATATTTTGAACAAACTTAAAATCAAAGTACCAGAAACTGAACATTAAAATAGCAAATATAACAAAAATATGGGAACTCCCAGAGGAAATATGAGAACTCACACCTTAATAAAACTGATTTTTAATTCTTAGGTAAGTTGATTTAGAGTTTAATTAAGGGCAAACCCATCATCTGTAGTCCAAAATTGAAATAGCCAAATAAACAACTCTTGAAAAAAAATGTCTTTAATATATTAAATTTTTCACTACTTAAATAAGGTGTACCATACATAGAGCGTACTCTATAAAAGTGACCCAGTGGGTATAATTTGCACAGATTTTTTAAAAAGCTTCTGAAAAAATTCTTTTTAGCGCATTACTAAGAGCCACTAACCGGAAAAGGGAAGAATACTGACATGATTTTCTGTGAAAACTCATAGATGAAATCTTAGTGACCAGCTGTGACTGAGAGTGAAGACAATAATTAAACACCTGAGGGTCTAGCATTGGTCTTAGTGTTGTGAAATACAGCAGTTTCCCCCTAATCTGTGTTTTGCTTTCTGCTGTTTTGGGTATTCACAGTCAATCACATTCTGAAAATATTAAATGGCAAGTTCCAGAAATAATTCATTAAGTCTGAAATTTCATGCCTTTCTGAGTAGCACGATAGATTCTTACATAATTTTGCTCCATCCTTCCTGGGACATACACCAACCCTTTCTCTAGCATCCATCTCTGCATATGGTACTGCCTCTTAGCCACTTAGAGGCCTTGTTGGGTTATCAGATCAATTATTTCAGTATCAATGTTTGTGTTATTTTGCCTAATGATGGTGCCCAAACACGCTTTTATTACAGTAGATTCCTATAATTATTTATTTTTTATTATCAATTATTACTAGTCTTTTCTTTCCCCCAATTTAAAAATTAAACTTTTTCATAATATATGTATAGGAGAAAGCACAGCATACATAGGGTTCAGTATTATCCACACTTTCAAGCATCCACTGGGGTCTTGGAACCTATTTCCATCAGATAAGGGGAGACAGTTATTCAGTTTATTTAATGAGGAGAAAGAGGAACAGCTGGGTGGGTTAGTAAGGATAGAGTCTGACTGTCAAATCTGTCAGTGACTCTGCTTTAGGTAAATGGAAGAAATTAGTCCAAAATAATAAAGTCATCCCATGAATTCAGTACTTTGGGATTGCAGCAAAAATGAAAGCACTTAAAATTCAACTTGTACCAGTAGTCAGACCAGCAAGAATTAAATCAAATTTCTCTGAAATCTCTTCTGGGAAGTGAACTGGTTAAAGGATGATCTAATGTCTATAGGAGTATAGAAGAGACAAGCCAAGATTGCAGTTATAACATAAGCCAATGGTTTAAATATAAAAGTTTACTTACAAATTTCTATAAAATTCTGGTAATAAAGGCAATTGTTATTGACTTGAAAATGATTCAATATTCTTTGTTTTCAATTTCAAGAAATTCTCAATCTGAAGATGTATTCAGGAAGAAGGAAAATAATTCCATGATATTGAGAGACAAAGTCACTGGTATAAGAGTGTACATGATGAAAGTTACCCTTAGTGATTGTTAGGTATTCTTGTTATCCCCATTAATGGCCCTTGGCCTTTCCACCCTCAGCACAAGTGAGTCCAAATTAACTTTGATACACAGATTTCCGTGGCAAACATCCTTTACTCTTCTAACTGCCTCACAAACTTGATAGCTTCTAAGAGTGCTAGGTGATGTAAGATCATTCCTTTCTTGTTTTCTAAGCTAGCTTCCCTGTGATGTCTTGTGCCTAAGAAAAGCACACTTCATTAGGACTGCTGTCTTGATGCTACCTGGAAAAAATGCATCCCCTAGGTCCTCAGCATTTCTCCCCAAATTGCTTATCCCTGATGTCCCAAGAACTTTGACATGCCCTTGAGTCCTCATGAAAGATTATATATTCCCCAATTAGCCATGGCATTCCTCTTAGTCACACATACTCTTCCTCCCCCATGAAGAAGTAGACACTTTTTCCTCTTCTTGAGCCTGGGTGAGCTCACGACTATTGCAAACAATAAATTAAGACAGAGATGGTCTTGTGTGGCTTGTAAAACTAAATCACACCAACGACAAGGCTCCTTCTGGTTCTTCCCTTTGACAACCTGGCACTTGAAACTCAGTCACAATATTGGACTATGGAGAGGCCATGTGTAGGTATTCTGATCCGCATCCACAGATTAATATTTTAGCTTACGGCCAGAATTGTTTGCTATATGTGCCAAAAGTGAAGCATTCAAATCATTCCAACTCCTCACCCTATGACTTGGGACATCTATCAAGAAGCAATGAATTATTCCTACCATGCACTACCCAAATTGCAGAAAAGTGAGCCACAGCAATGCTTAAGCCAGTCTTTGGGAGGGGTTTGTCATACTGCGTTACATAGCTGAAATAATCCTCTTTCAAAAGAGCCACACATATTTGCAACAGAGAACTGGGGGGAAATACCAACATCTCCAATACTCTGTGATCCTTTGAACATCAAGTCCAAGCATAATCCTGCCCAGACACTACACACTCCTCCACAGTAACAAGCTCTTAAGTTCTACTTCAGATATTTCTGAATAAGAAACAACTGAAGATCCTTCAGGCACCATGCTGTGGTCTCCATCTCACTACCCTAACTTTCTTCTAGCAAATTCCTTTGTTGCATGCCATTTCAGCACATGTAAATAGATGCCTGGGGACTGGGGCAGGGGTGAGGAGCTGGTCCATAATTTCAGATGGAAAATCCAGACGGACTCAAAATCTCACCTCAGGCTACTTAAACTATTTTTTATAAACCACCGCTGAAAGAGAAACCTTCTAAGAGGCTGCAATTTCATTCTCTGTCGTGGCAATGTCATTTAATAAAGGGTAAAGTGGCCAAGCAATACAAATAAGAATGAAAAAGAACTTAAAGGGATAAATTTTCTTGTCAGAAATGTACTTTATGAGGGTTACAGGGCTACAATATAAGAGAATCGAGGAGTTTTAGTAACTCTTACAAAGACCTCCAGGCTACCATGCTAAAATTTAGTGGGGATGAGGTGAGAGAGTTATAGAAAAGATACTTTATGCTTCTAAATCTATGAAAAAGCAAGAACCAGAGGAACGTACACCAGACAATCAGAGGAGAACTCAAAGAGTATTCCAAATGAGAAATCTGGATGTGAACAATCCTCTTGCTGAGAAATTAATAGAATCTAAAATCGAGTAAAACACTATATGAAGCTGTCAACCTGTTCTTTAAGATTATATGAGCCCTTAAGAGCAGATTTACCAATACAAAGAATATTGCATTACAAGGGAATTAATAAAGATGTTCAGAACTTGAAGCAAGTACAATAATTTCATGTTTTCAAATGGGTGCAGTGGCACAGGCCTGTAAGCAATCCCAGCAACTCCAGAGGCTGAGACAGGAGGATAGCAAAATCCAGGTCTGACTGGACAACTTAGACCTTGTCTTAAAATGAAAATGAAAAAAAGAAGAATGGAGGAACTTTAGATTACAAAGAAGGAAATGAGACGGGAAGGGGGCCCAAGATCCCACAGCTAGTAGAACCAGGTATCTGTTTGACCCCAAAGCTTGTGTTCTGGACTCCTGCAATAAAAGTCACCTGAACTAGAGCATCAAAAATTCTGGGTTTAAAAGCGTCCCTAACACCTCCGTTTAGGGTTAAGAAGACTTTTAACTCTCTCCCTGGAATATTCACCATTGTATTCTTCCTCAGATATTGAAGACCTGGGATTTAAGGGTATTAGGAAGAAGGATTTGCAAATGAAAGCAAGATTTCCATGCCATCTTTTGCCACAACCATACTTTTCAAAGTCCTACCAACCTCCAATCATCTGTTTTATTTATTTTATTTTCTGAAAATATTGTAAGTATGTTCATGTCAATGAAATGCCACTATCTTTTACTTTCCTTCCATTTAAAAGGTCAGGGAATGCAGCTTTTAGAAAAGGAAGCAATGGTGAGCAAATTCCAAAAATAGACACATCTAACTGGTTTAGGCAGAAAGGACATTCTCCTCTGTCTAGCACTGGGCAATAGAATCATTGATCACCAGCCTGCTGTGATCACCTGTGTTAGAGACTTGAAAGTACTATGTGCACTTTTTACTTTATGAAGGTGACCTCAGAGTCTCCATGCTATTGGCCAGAAAAGCTCATCTTAATTTGCTATATGTTTTAGTGATTGAAAATTATATGATTTAATTTGCTCTCAGGAAGGTAGAATGACTGATTTAATCATTAAAACCTTACTAACAGAAACTCACAAAGGAAGATCATCAGACTTTCTTCATAGACTTTGCAGGTGATGTAACCAAGATTGATTTTTATCAAAGAGAATGACAATAATCTTTCTCATGATCTTGTGCAATAAATCTTGTAGTTCATCACACCAAGTGGCACTCAGGTCTTCTATCCTTATCTCTGTACTGTACACATGACTCCTCTGACCCATAAAATGTGACAGAAGTTAACACTGTGCCAAAAGGTTTGGGACTTAAAAGTCCTGGTAGCCTCTACTTTTATTCTTGGGACTCAATCAAGCCACTATGAAAAATAACTCAGGATGAACTACAGAATTATGACAGATCCCAGAGAGACAAAAGTGCCAGCCTTCAGCCATCTCATCAAGGCCTGGGTAACATGAGGACTCATCAGGCCCTGCAACTCTGCCCAGTTGCCCCTCTGTATTAGTCAGCTTTTCAACCCTGTGACCAAAGTACATGACAAGAACAACTCAAAGGAGAAAAAGTTTATTTTGGCTCATGATTTCCAAGGTTCTGTCCATGAATGGTTGACTCCATTGCTTCTGTCCAAGGTCAGGCAGAATACCATGGTGGAAAAGTGAGGAAGAGGAAAGCTGCTTAGCTCCTGACTGTCCAGAAGCTGAGAGAGAATAGGAGGGCCAGAAGGACAAGACACAATCCCCATGGGCATACCTCCTTCAGCCACACCCCACCTGCCTATAGTTACCCCCAAGTACAGTAGTCCTTTCAAAGTACTAATCCAACATGTGGATTAATTAATCTGCTGTTTTGGTTACAGGTTTCATGATCTAATCATTTCACCTCTGAACATTCCTGTATTGACACAGGAGCTTCGGGGAAACACTTCACATCCAAACCACAATACCCTCCAAATAAAAGAAAAGCGTAAGTGATATCTGACAAGACCTATAAGAGCCAGACCACAGAATGTGAGACACAAGCAGTCATTGTCCCAAGCCACTTAGTTTTTGGATAGTTACTATCAAGCAAGAGATAATCAATACAATGGTAAAATGAATCCCCAAATAAGTCTGGTTCTTGTTGCCCTGCCATCGAAATGCCATTAATTAAGTGCTTCTCAAAAAACTAGCCAAAAATATTTAGTCCCCCAAATTAATACATGTTTATGTTTACAGGTCAATGGACATCCTTGTTCAAGATCATATATAGACCAGATAGTATATATTACTCTTATCAATAGTTAATAAAGAAATGACATTGTTGTCTTAGCTCCCTATCGATTACCTTGCCTTAAAAAATCAGTCTATTGCTTAACATCATGTTTTGGCTCTGGTGAAATGTTTTTCTTTTCTCTGAAACACAAATGTCAGATTTCCACATGTTTCCAATGGATGAAAGGGAGATTCTTTATCCTTCTAAATCACATCCTAAGCCTACAATCTTTGACTCAAACTCAGGGGGTTTCAGATTTCAAAACCTTTAAAATAAAGCTGTGTTTCATAAGAAAGACCATAAATACTAAGAAAAAAATTTGTACTTCACCTACTTTACAGTCCACTCACACTTGAGCTGCCAGTGACACGTCACTTAGTTAAAAGCTAAACATGACCTTGAGGGATCACTGGTTCAGTGTTTTTTAAACAGTTTTCAATCCACAAATTTTTCCTTTCCATATGCTTTATATTTCCCAATATCAAAAAGGTTAAAGAAGTCTCCATTTTAATAATGATTTAGTTAAGAAGTGTATTATTCAAGTATTCACAATTTAGATTATAAGAATAATTTTATTTTTCTTTGCAATAGTGTGCCAGCACATATTTAACAACCAATTCTCTGGCAAAATAAATATGTGCATACACACATATTCATAAATTTATTATTAGGTTTAATGATACAAAAGATGTGTAGCATATAATTTACAAAAAATCATAAAATACAACAATGCTTATTGAAAGTTCTACATAGTAAATTTATTCTTATAGAACATGTTCATTCATTTTCACCAACGTTTTCTATCTGTAGCTATCCTACAATATGATTCAATGATGATTTGGCAAGTAGAATTACATCAAATCTAAAAACCCTTTCCCTGACAAATTTCCTATCATTTAATGTGATATGTGATCTATGAATAAACTGGTTCTCACTTTTGTACAACTTATATCTATCAAATTGAAACTTTTTTAAGCGTTAGCACTAGGTATGACACTCTTTTTGAAATCTTCATTACTAATATTGTCTTCACAATTTTCCTCAGTCTAGACAATCAACAAAACAATAAATCAAACCCTTATCATAGCATTTGCAGATTTCCATGGTATAAAAATTCTCACCATGACTGACTTCAGGTTACCAAAATGATATCATTGAATTCAAAGTTGGAAAGAAACATACACTATTAAACTGTATTTGTACTTTCAAAGATATAAATAACCTCACGAAGGCAGTAAAATAATTAGAAAGTGATGAGGTTTGAGGATTTATAACCTTCCTTTTAAGGTAATTAATTTACTTTTCTACATAATTTAATTTTAAATAATGACTGATTAACACCTTGTTTGCAAAATACCTAAAAATTTTGTCACCAGATTTTGTGAGCCTGTGTGTGCAAAAGATCTGATGACAAAATTTTTAGATACTTTGCAAACAAGTTGTTAATCAGTCATTATTTAAAATTAAATTAAGCTGGGTGCTGTGGCACACGCCTGTAATCCCAGCGACTCAGGAGGCTGAAGCAGGAGGATTGTGAGTTTAAAGTCAGCCTCAGCAACTTAGTGAGACCCTGTCTCAAGATAAAACATGAAAAAGGCTGGGGATGTGGCTCAGTGGTTAAGTGCCCTGGGTTCAAT